>APFE031162507.1:8718-90381 GCA_000404065.3 Pinus taeda | reverse complement strand
CAAATCACGCTATCTAAGAGGGCTCATTCTCATACACAAGCGAGATGTAATTCTTCTTCAAGAAACTATGATTTCTAAGGAAAGGTGTTGGGAAATATTGCTTAAAATATGCCATGGGTGGCTTATTTGTGCACTAATGCTTATGGTATCTATGGAGTTTTAGCAATGGCTTGGAAACCCTCTAGTCTCAAGATTTTGGCTTTCTTGACTCTTGCAAATATCCTCCTATCTGGTTACATGTAGGGTTCTCCTTCTTGATTCCACATTATTAATATGTACGCTCCATATATAGGCAAGAGACTATTCTTGGATGGGTTCTCAGACTTTGGGTTATTGGATTTGTCTTCTCTCATTTTCGTTGGAGACCTAAATCTACCCTATAACTTAGATTATCCAAATGAAACAAAGTTTTTGAAAATTTTATGTGAAAAGAAGTTTACTCATCCGTGAGTTCGAAGATCTAAAAAATATGGAAAACTTTTAGTTTAAGGGAATTATTACAAAGATTTAAGGTATTTGTTGAAAATTCCACACTCAACTTTCACAATCTTAATATTTAGTATTTAGATAGATAATAAAATTTTAGCGTTTTAATTAACTTGATAGGTGTGTTAATATTGCAATACAAATTTCATAACTTTATTTTAATTATTAATAATTATTAGGTGGATGGTGAGGATTCAACTTCCACATAATATTCTAGAATAATATTTGTAGTGGTCATATATCAAAAATTGATATTTATCTCAAAAGTTATTATGTCCTTTCTATTCTCTTAATTAAATTAATTAATTAGAAAAAAATGTATTTGAACAAGTGTCATATCAAATGATTTATTTATGTTTCGCATGTGGTATTCATAGGCCATGATATTTAGCCACGGTATAGAAGGAATTTGGAAGAGAAACCATGGTACATAGATCACACATAAAACAATTTTTCTATTACACCAAACATCACACAATTACATCAAGTATATATGGTGCTTATGAGATGAAACAATTCCTAAACTAAGAGACTGGATGTTGTGAACATTTCTCAACAACCCAACCACTCAACAAACCTAATCTCCCTATTTAGTAATGTAATCATTATTTCCAAGTCCCCCCTTTAACACTCACATTATTACATAAATCACAAATTACATATAAATCACATATTTCTAATTAATCTTCATCAGCACTCGCACCTGCTCTGGAATCTCATAGACACCATCCTTTTTTTACCAACACTCAAGTTACCACTTGATCTCCATTTAAAAAATAATTGTCTCTAACCATTGTTGACAAATTTTGTGGAATTGACACTTCTTGACCTCCAAATGGACAATACCAATGCTAAACCACTCTATGGACTAACTACCATTTATCAAAATGTAGCAAACTACAATTTTAACAATAAAATAGATAAGTTTTCTGGATAATGAGTGTATCCAATAGTTAATTATACAACTGGCCTATCTAACACACAAGGATCTCATAAAAATAACCTAGAATTGATGCTTTTGAAGGTCGAAGCACAACATGACCCATCAACATATAACATACTCACATAATTAAATTAGTGATATGTTATCTCATCACCAAAGAACGTAGAGAACCACTACTTTAATTATATTTCTCTGTTCTTTAATTGGTTCTACATTTTTTTACAAATAGAATAGAAGACTACACAAATGTTACAACAAAATCAATAACCATGAAACTATCTACTAGCATCCCAGCATAAACAAGTCTCCTTGTCCCTCCCTGGTTGTTCATATATAGATGTTTCATCTTGAAGTTTCTCTTCTTCGTGAAGTAATTGATAGAGTGGTCAATTCTAAGAGAATCTCACTCATATATTAAGTTGACCAGAATCAATATGTTTTTATACAAACTCCAAAGAAATCTCAAAAAATACAGTTGGTGACAAAAAATAAACTTGATGTTAGAAGTTACATCAATCTTGGAAATGAGAGAAATGTTGGCCTCGATAGTTGTTGGGCATATGAATTCTTTAAGAAGCTCCACCAAACCTTTTGTTATTCTCTCCCCACGTGTTATTCTTTCTTGTGATGTATATTAGTGGAAACAAGTTAAATTGTCTTTTGTCGGCTGAGCTATTTGAATGCAAGGTTCAACGGTCAAATCCCACAAAGGTAATGAGATTGGAACAATATAGTGCAAACATTATTACAGTGACACTATCATAAAACAAATGAGAAACCAACATCATCTTGACCAGAAAAGAGACGCTGTCAGACTTACCAACTTCTTTTCTCAGATCATTCGTCATCGAAATCCAAAAAATGGTGACACAACTCTCTGTTGTGCACCCAATGAACTTCTACTCAGCATGTTCACGGGATGGGAAAGTAACTCGACGAAGATCAAACAGTTGGAGGGGATGGATGCCTTTAGGTTCTATAAAGCTTTGATGGCGGACTCCGTGGAGACCTGGGCTAGAATCCCAACAACCACACCAACGAGATCAGTGAATTCCTTCTGCAACTGAGTGGTCGTGATAATGGGGCACCGGATGGCTGACACAGAGGCTTCAGATTGATGTTGAAATATTTTTCAAATGATATGAGTTGTTCCAGACACAAATATGAAGCAAACATTGTCTGCCCCTCCGCACCTATCTTCTTTGATCTTGGTCGATACCATTAGAAGACACAAACCACATCATTACAATAGCATTTGTCCCCAAATTGTTTGCACGTAAGAACATTGGTAAAGCTTCCTTCTTTGATATTTCAATGTATTCCTCTCCAGTGCATGTAACATATGACACTTAACATAAAATACATGAAACAAATACTCACATGTAATAGTTTCTAACCAACACCTACTCTGCTCTATGTACACAACATGGATTTAATTCTCAGAATCCCTCCGTCCTCTAAGGCCCTCCCTGACGGAATTAGGCCCATATGAGCTCTAATACCAACAAAGAAACAACCATGGTACATAGATCACACATAAAACAATTTGCCTATTCACCCAAAATCACACAATTAAGTCAAGTATATATGGTGCTTATGAGATCCAATAATTTCTAAAATAAAAAATTGGATATTGAGTAAATATCTCAACAACCCAACCATCCAACAAAGCAAATCTAATTGTTTAGTAATATGAGCATTATTCCCGAATGGTATTGTAGCAAAGCTTATTTACAATCATAATTTAATTAATTTTATGATTTTTTTAAATTTGACCATATAAAATGTATAAAAAAACAAATGTGTTGATGCCTGTTATAAATTAATTTTTATTTGCATTTATCAATTATTCAATTTCTATAATCACACTTTGTAGAAATATAATGGTAATACTATTTATTAAGATTAAAACTTTGATACACTATTAAAGAGTATAATTATTGACGTATAGAATAAACTTGCAAACAAAATAACATGATATGGACGTTTTTCTAAAACCAGTGAGGGGAGTATGTGATTCTAGAAAGCGCTCGATGCCCACAGAAATGCAATTGGGATCCAATGATCATACAAATTTAGATTCTTGGACCATTCGAAAGAGGCCCAATTGAAAGATAAGGAGCACTATGTTTAATGGTTATTTTAACTGGACTTAAGTATTGTAAGTAGCATAATGACTAATGAGGTTCTAATTTACAAGGATAGTGTATATTGTAGCTTGGCCATTGGATTAGAGAAAGGCTAATTTAACGGAAGTTAAGTACTACTAGACCGATACCGTTGGGATCCATCTAAACTTTATGTTTCTGATTATTTATTCAGTACGGAAAAGTTGTTAAAATTCTAGAAGCTACTCCAAAATGTCAATGATGATATATGACGATTGATGACGTCTAAATGATTGATATATCAAATATTTGATGCGCTTGTGAAGATTGAGTATGGTTGATAGTTGTCTTGAATTTACACAAATAATGTGCAACATATTAAACATTAGAATTTCTGCAATGCAACCTCATGGTGCACATTGGAGTGTGCATTGGATATCGGCGTGTGAAGATTATCAACTATCAAAATATATTAAATATTAGAATCAAAACATGCTACACCAATTCTTCTAAATTCACACAAATTAATGTGTTTGAGCCATACAACCTCAAGGTGCACACGAAAACACTGTTTAAAGATGGACTTCCAAATTCTAATATATTAAATATTAGAATGAAAATATGCCACAGCAAGGTGGTGGTGGTGCTCTAAATATGTGCTTGTGAAGATTAAGCATAGTTAATAATTGTCTTGAATTCATACAAATTAATGTGTAATATAATGAATATTCGAATTTGAGTAACGCAACCTCAAGGTGCACATGAAAACATTGTTTAAATATATTTATGGCATTATTAATTTATGGCTTGGCTTCACAATAGAGAATTAGGAGCAATCAAATAATATCTTTATAATAAATAATAAATAATAAATATGATGTATGTGGACATAGTTTGGTGGTTGAGTTAGAATTAGCACAATCACATTAATAAATATAGTTGATATACAAGAAAAACTTATATCAATCACATAAATAAATATGGTTGACCACATATAATTATTATTATTATTATTATTAATAATATTACTACTATTATTAATTAGTATTAGGCTATTATCAATCACATGCATAACCACATCAATTAAATGTGATTGACGCATATAAATAATAAATAATATAATAATAACATTGCTACTATATTAATTAGTTGTATTATTTTTATTATTAATTAGATTAAATAGCATATTAGTTAATAAATATTAAAAAAAAATCATTCATTGTAAATATATTATTTATTAATACAAATATGGTATTAAATAAAAATATATAATATAAATATTGTCAATATTTTTAATTAAACTCAATGAATTTATATTAAACCCAAAGATTAATATTATAAATCTTATGAATAATATCATACTCTAGGAATATGAACCCTTGGATTAATAAATCTTAGGAAATAATAAACCCAAGGGATAAATATTATAAACCCATGGTATATAAACCATAAGATAAATATTATAAACCTTAAAATAAACGTGATTGACCATGTTTTACCATGGTTTCTTTTCATATTGAGACAAACTTTGTGACAATGCGACATTTGACCATGTTTGATCATGGTTAATATTGATATTGAGACAATCTTTGTCACAATGTGCCATAGGACCATGGTTGCGCATGGTTGACCATAATTATAAACCCAAGGGATTTATATTAAACACTTGGATTAATATTATAAACCTTATGAATAATATTGTACCCTTGGAATATGAACCTTTAGATTGATAAACCTAAGGGATTGATATTATAAAAACCCGAGGTATTATAAACCCAAGAGATTAATAAGCCCAAGAGAATAATATTAAAACTAAGTGATAAATATTATAAAGCCAAGGGAATAATATTAAGCCCAGGGAATAAATATTAATAAACCCAATTCATTATAAACCCAAGGGATAAATATTATAAACCCAACATTTATAAACCCTAGGATAAATATTTTAAACCCTAAAGAAACATGGTCGACCATGGTTTACCACAGTTGACTTTCGCATTGAGAAAACCTTTGACACAATGTGACGTTCGACAATGGTTTTTCATGGTTAACCATGGTTGATTTTCATATTGAGACAATATTTGTCACAATGCAACATTGAGCCATGGATGACCATGGATGACCATGGTTGTCATAATGTGATGTTGGGCCAAGAGACAATCTTTGTCACAATGTGGTCATGGTTCACCATGGTTGATTTACATATTGAGACAGTCTTTGACACAATTGGAAGTTTGACCCTGGTTGACCCTGGTTGATTTTCATATTGAGACAATCCTTGTCAAAATGCGACATTGGTTGGTTTTCATATTGAAGTCTCAATGTGATGTTGGATGATAGTTGTCCATGATTATAAACCCAATGAATTTACATTAAACCCAAAGATTAATATTATAAACCCTATGAATAATATTATACCCTAGGAATATGAACCCTTAGATTAATAAACCCAAGTGCTTAATACTAAAAAGCTAATGGATTATAAACCCAAGGGTACAATATTAAACCCAAGGGGTAAATATTATAAACCCAGGGTATAAATACCCTAAGATAAATATTATAAACCCTAAAATAAAAATGGCTGACCATGGTTTACCAACGTTGACTTTCATACTGAGATAATTTTTCTCATAATGCGACATTGAAAGATGATTAACCATGATTGATTTTCATATTGGGACAATCTTTGGTAGGACCAACATTAACCATAGTTGACCATGACTGTAAATGCAAGAGATTTATACTAAATCCTAGGATTAATATTATAAACCATGTGAATAATATTATACCAGGGAAAATTTGAAGAACCACCCTAAATTTATATGTATAATAAATGGGCAAGTCCCCATGATACATAGGAAAAATGGAAGGAGATTTTATCAACAATATAATATGTATATATAATTTTTTTGGCGAATCTCTCACCATATTATATTATCTTGTAAAGTCATGGTGAATCTTTCACTGAATAATAAAACATTATGAAGCCTTGACGAATGTTTTGTTAGAGTATGAAACCATACATGATAAAAGGAAAACATATTCATTAAAATGTAATATACTAACATACATGTTTGGAAAAAAAAACATAATTTTCTCTTCCTACAAACAATGGTGCAAGCTTCAGTGGTCGTGTTTGTCAAGGTTCTTACTACACACTCTTTAATATCCTTCTATTAGTTTTGATAATATTTCATAACAAATTTCTTGTAGGTGTTGATCTTGGCCACCATTTCTGTCAAGGTAGGAGAGATTAATATTTTCTCTGCTACTATTGTCAAGCTACCAAATTTATTTCATATTCCATAGACTCCAACTACGAGATAAAAAAATAACACATCAAGTTTGTTTACCCCAACACGTGAACAAGTAGCAAGCCCCAACTATATAATATAACAAAGTAGTAGGTATCCCAAAGGCCTGAAGGGGATCTAATGGAAAGAAGTGACCATTGTCAGAAGCCTTCCAATCAATATATAAATAAATAAATGTAGTTAATATTATTTAAATGGAAATTTCAAAGAATAATAATTTAATTAGTATCTCCCAACTATACTTATTACATAATTCACTACCTTCAGACGTCTTGCATTTTCTCTCCCAAACTAAATTGCTTATTAGCATAATTCACTACCTTCATACGTCTTGCATTTTTTAACAGCGTTTTAACATGTGGATTAATTTCCTTTTTGGTGCACAATCTTTGCCTTTTAGGACAATATGATGTAGTTGCCCATCCCCTACAGATCATTATGACAAACTAAGAATAACAGAGAAGATGAAAGGTTGTACAAACCAACATATTTTTCAAACAACTAATCCAACATTAGTACCTTAATTTTTTCATGAAGATATCATATTAAGAATGTTTGAAAAATGGTGGGAAATCTGGGTAGCGACTATCTCTCTTCTGCAAGGGTGATGTGGAAAGAGTGATAAGATTTCACTATTTTGAATTTTTTTTTTTGTTAAATAAAAAAACCCAATATTAATAGAGATATTAGTATTTTTTACTAAATTTTGTGAAGTGACTAAATGTATTTTTAACCATTCACCTTAAGATGTTTTTTACAATATAATTTCCTAAGTCTATTTAATATCTTCATTAACATAAAAACCAACTTATATCCATCTTAACTCCACATCTACCACTCTTAGAGGGATGAAATCTACTTATCCCTCTCAGCACTTGGTAGACCCGAAATTAAGATGGATCTAAGCTGATAGAATTTCCCCTTTAATAGTCTACGCTCACATGAATACCATGGTATTACCATGGGTTATTGTAAACATGGAGCTTAAAAACTACTATTAGTAATTTATAAAAATTAATAAAAATAATAATTTATTTTTAATTTTATTTTATTTTAACCAAGTTAAAAATGTTTAAAAATATTAAATTAGAAGATCATTTTAACTCTGATCTACCAAGCCGCTGAAGAGGGATCAAATATTGTTCTCTCTATATTTAATCCCTCTCGGTTGCTTAGTGATCCAAAGTAAAGATGGATCTATGCTGGTTTAATTCCCCCCTTTAAATAGGCTACATTCCACGTGAATGCCATGGGTCAATACCATGGGTCAATACCATGTGCCATATTTATTTTTATTAATAATAAAATTAGGGTTAATGTTTTTTTGAATGGTATTAATAATAATTTTGGCGCATGGTATTTGGCCCATAGGCTTCACCTGAATATAACACATTTTTTGAGTGTTCGTAAATATAAGGTGAATTTTTGAGTTTATATAAAAAAAATGTTTTATTTATTTACCATACCTCTCGTTTATTTATATTTTTATTAATGTACCATACCTCTTTTATAAATAGGTATTTAGCCCATACGATTCACTTAAATAAAACCTATTTTTTTTAGCCTTCTTAAATAGAAAGAGGGTTATGGACTAAATATAAAAAGAGGTTTTGTTTATTTACCATACATCTAGTTTATTTATATTTTTATTTATTTACCATACCTCTTATTTATTTATACTTTTATTAATTTACCATACCTCTTTTATAAATATGGTATTTAGCCCATACGATTCACTTAAATAAAACCTATTTTTTTTAGCCTTCTTAAATAGAAAGAGGGTTATGGACTAAATATAAAAAGAGGCTTTATTTATTTACCATACCTCTAGTTTATTTATATTTTATTTATTTACCATACCTTTGGAGTAAGTATTAAAATAGGTTTTATTTATTTCTCATACCTCCACTTTACTTATATTTTTATTTATTGGGACCAAATACAACCTCCCAAACCACCTCCCAAACTAGAAAATGGGTGATTGCAAATGAATTTAACATTGCAAAACATAAAATTGGGAGATTGTAATGGAATATAACCTCTCAAATTAGGTGAATCGGGTCAAATGAGTCTTTTCATACTTTATCCACCCCTCTTTTGGGGCTAAAGTGAAAAAAATAATTATTTTTTAAATAAAAGTTGGGCTAAATATATGAAATGGGAGTTTTATAAAAAAAAAAATTCCCCTCTAAAATGAAAAATCACTTAAATTTCGCCCTTGGGCTAAAATTTGCCCCTAAAATTTACCATGTATTATACCCTAGCAATATGAACCCTTAGAATAATAAACCCCAGGGATTGATATTATAAGCCCAAGGGAATAATAAATCCAATGGATTAATTCTAAAATCCCAAGATATTGTAAATCCAAGGGAATAACATAAATCGATGGGATTAATATTATAAATGCAAGGTATATAAACCATAAGATAAATATTATAAACCTTGAAATAAACATGGTTGACCGTGGTTGACCATAACTCATTTTCATATTGAGAAAATATTTGTCACAAATATACGTTGGATCATGGTTGATCATGGTTTGGCATGATCTATTTTCATATTGAGATATGGTTGACCATGGTTTATTTTCATATTAACACAATATTTGTCACAATGTGACGTTGGACAATGGTTGACCATGATTGATTTTCAAATTCAGACAACCTTTGCCACAATGCGACGTTGGAAAATTGTTGGCCATGGTTGACCATGTTTTATTTTCATATTGAGACAATCTTTGTCATAATGCGATGTTGGGCCATGGTTGACCATAAATGACCATGGTTGTCACAATGTGAGTTTGGACGAAGAGATAATATTTGTCACAATGTTACCATGGTTCATCATGAATTATCATGGTTGACCATGGTTGATTTACATATTGAGAAATTCTTTGACACAATGTGACATTTGAACATTGTTAAACATGGTTCATTTTTATATTGTGACAATCCGTGTCATAATGCAGATTGGTTCGTTTTCATATTGAGAAAATCTTTGTCACAATGTCAAGTTGGACGATGGTTGGCCATGATTATAAACCCAATGGATTTATATTAAACCCAAGTATTAATCTTATAAACCCTATGAATAATACTATACCCTAGAAATATGAACCCTTAGATTAATAAATGAAATGGATTAATACTAAAAACCCAAGGGAACAATATTAAACCCAAGGGATGAATATTATAAATCAAAGGTATAAAAACCCTAAGATAAAATTTATAAACCCTAAAATAAATAGGTTGACCATGGTTGACCATTGTTAATTTTCATGCTAAGAAAATATTTGTGACAATGCGAAATTGAACCATGGATGACCATGGTTGATCTTCATATTGAGACAATCTTTGGCACAATTTTGACAGTTGATCATCATTGGCCATGGTTGACCATGATCGTAAATGTAAGAAATTTATGTTAAACACTAGGATTAATATTAGAAACCCTATGAATAATATTTTACCCTAGGAACATGGGTTTCTATTATAAACCCAAGGGGATAATAAACTCAATGGATTAATTCTAAAACCCCAATGTATTATAAACCAAAGGAATAATATAAACTGAAGGGATTAATATTATAAACACAAGGTATATAAACCATAAGATAAATATTATAGGCCTGAAATAAACATGGTTAACTGTGGTTGACATGGTTCATTTTCATATTGAGACAATATTTGTCACAAAGAGAAGTTGGACCATGGTTGATCATGGTTCAACATGATTGATTTTCATATCGAGACCATATTTGTCGCATTTCAATGTTGGACCATGGTTGATTTTCATATTGAGAAAATCTTTTCACAATGTGATGTTGGACAATGGTTGACCATGATTATAAGCATAAGGGATTTACATTGAACCCAAGGAAAATGAACCTTATGAATAATATTACACCCTAGGAAAAGGAACCCTTATATTAATAAAAACAACAAATTAAAATTATAAACTAAAGGGAATGATAAAATCAAGGGATTAATACTAAAAACTCAAGGTATAAACCCTAGGTATATAAAACCTAAGAGAAATACTATAAAGGGTAAAATAAACATGGTTGGTCATGTTATAGCATGGTTAATTTTCATATTGAGATAATGTTTACCACAATGTGACATTGGACCATGGTTGTGCATGGTTAACCATGATTATAAACCCAAGGGAATTGTATTAAGCCCTAGGATTAATATTATAAACTTTATGAATAATATTATACCCTTGGAATCTTAAACCTTAGATTGATAAAACCAAAGGATTGATACTATAAACCCAAGAGATCAATTGTAAAACCCCAAGGTATTATCAACACAAGGGAATAATATCAAGCCAAAGGGATTAATATTATAAACCCAAGGTATATAAACCCCAAGAGAAATATTAAATACCCAAGGGATTATGAAACAAAGGGAATAATATTAAACCCAAGGGATAAATCTTATAAACCCAATGTAAAAATTCCATAATATTATATTATAAACCCTAATATAAACATGGCTTACCATGGTTCACTACAGTTGATTTTCGTATTGACATAATATTTGTCACAATGCACTATTGGACTATGGTTGACTATGATTGATTTTCATATTGAGACAATCTTTCTCACAATGTGACTATGGAAAATCATTCACCACATCTTAACTATTTTAATAATAATAGCACCACATAGTTTTCAAAAGAGTATTATAATAATAATACATCAAATTTGGAATTTTTACCCAAAATATCTAACAAGATTTCTCCATGGTGCAAAATTGAGTTTTTTACTTTTGCAAAACCCACATGACAAGTTTTCAAAGCTTTCGAAGGTCACACAGAGATAATTTTTGTAGGGTTCATAGACAATTTGTCACGGTAGCCACACCCACAAAGATATCCAGTGACTCAATTCTTCATACACTAGCCATTGGATTTAACAAAAATCCCATTCACACAGTGACAGATTTTGATACACTGATCCGGGCAAACCCATGACTATAGAGGTGAATGGTGGTAGCTCTGTAATTTTTCCTAGGCGCAAACAGGTTTTCTATATAGCCTCTTACACGATAGCTAATCCACAAACAAAATTTATAGCTACCCCTTCTTTGACAGTGGCCCTCTCAACCACAATCTTAGCTCCAACCATTGCTCTAATACCAAATTGGAATATCAGAGAGATGCATATAGAGAACACATAACTAAAACTACAAAGTCTCACATTATGTGAGATCAAACTCTATTACAACCCAAATTAAAATTCTTCAATTCAATTAATTTTTTTATTATTAATTTTTTTCTGTATGTATTAATTTTTTACATGTCATACTAAATATTGAAAAAAAAAATCCTCATACTTTGAATTATAAAGCACTTATTAATGAATAAGAAATATCTTACTATTTTTTCTCATTTGATGTTACAATCCTTTATTCAACATGCATATCAAAATATTTGATTTATAACCTCATTACTTTTCATTTTATTAATGTTTTTAAATTGGTATATTCAACTCCATATTAAAAATTATCAAATTTAACATCTCAATGGAAAGTGAATATGAAAGAAAAACTTAAAATTAAATTACTTTATTCTTTTCTATATAAAATTGTATTATGTTATTTAATATGGATATTGAAATATTTTAATTGTAAATTAATTTTTGCTATTAATATATTTTTGTTTTAAATATTACAGGTATATTGAACCTATAACGAATTGCACATCATTTAATATCCAAATATCCTTTTATGTCAACTTCTTAGTGAGAAGGTGAAGAAATTACAAATCTCCCTCATATTAAAAAATAAATTATGGGAAAATTAAGGTGGAAGTTAAAGCATTTTATTTATGTCAAACATTATTTTTTTTTACTACTATTTTTAATTTGTTAATGTAATATTATGTGACAACATCTCCTCCATACCAGGCAGAATAAAGTGTAACAAACCCTCGAAGGGGTATGTCAAGAGGTGGTGCTAATTATGAATGATAAGAGTGAGAGCTAGTATTCCAAGCATGAGACTCTAGAATCCATCACAAAATACAAATTGAGCCATGAGGGGAGGAACAATAATCTATATTACAATTGGACAAAAGGTCGCATGAGTGGAGGCCTTGTGAGTACTATAGATGGGTAACAAGCATTGAAAGCTAGAGTAAGAAATGAGTATGAGAGTGAGTGTGTTGAGAGAACCTCTTATGTGGCAAGACCTTGGGAACCATAATTTCATAAATACCCCATCAAGAAATTCCATTCCTTTCAAAAGAAATTTCTTTAATAAAAATTATTATAAAGCAAAAGAATTGTATAGTAGGACATCGATATTTTAGAAACCCTTGGATATTATGTTTTCATTCATGTCATCCCATTTTTGTAATGAGACTTGAAATGTGGGATGTTCCCACTATACTATTCTAAAAATGGTAGTTCTCCCACATCATTTTAGAGCCCACATTGCCTTCAAATAGCCTCATTCTGTTAAATTGTTTAAAATTTTTTAATAGATAAAATTTTGATGACACACCAAATAAATTGTTTATAAGAGCAAGGGAACATCTAACCAGAAACATCCACCTAACATTGAAAAATATTTAGACAACCACCTCACTATCAACATAGAATGTGGAGCAACTCTCTTCATTTTTGTAATTTTGTGTGTTCATGAGTCTATATGCATGTATCATTCTACCTTTCTACTTTGATACATAGTCATTTTCGTAAATGTGAAGGTAACTCTTATGATGAGTGAAGTCATATTGTGGTTGCTAGACACCTTTGCATTTATTCGTCAACAAAAATGAATCACTTCTACAACATGAAAAATGAGCAAGTATTATACTTTCATCTTACCGAATTATATGTCTTATTTTACATCATATTATGCCATAAATTTTGTGCTATAAGATTACTCATTCTATTGATTTTAGATTTCTATAATATAATTTTTTGTGAATGTTATTGCGAATATTTATTCTTAACATCCCTAGTACTAGCCTTGGCCATGGAATGGTTTGGGATGGTTTGGAACTCCTCCATCCTTCTATAATCCTCGGTTATACCCCATATTAGATCCTTGCCTCATGTTTCTACAACTCTTACCTTCTTCACCTTCACATGGAAGGAAATAATTTTGGGATTCCCTCAACTCCACAACCATCTTACTCCTCCCTCACCTCATCCTTGGAGGAGATCTAAACTTCACCATCCACGTGAATGAATGGCTCTATTGCTAGGAAATATCCCCTTGTAGAGTAATTTTCTCACTTTATCGATCATAACCTTCTTATGGATATTGAACCTGAGGCATCTGGACCCACTTGGTAAAAAAAATACCTCATGGATTTACTATCCCATTAGTGCATATTGTGGGCATGGTAATCCTAGAGGGAATTTTCTTGAGAATTGGACATTAATTTGTTTCCTATGGGTGTGCATTAGTGGAATCCTTGTGGCACGCATTTAGTATTCTACGTGTTCATATTGAGGGCATGGTCGCAAAAGGGTAAGAGAGACTTAGAAGGAAGAAATTTTGTTTTTATAAATCAAAATTGAACAATGTTTATATAATTGGAAATATCTTGAAGAGACGACTTTGATGATGGCGCTAATTTTAAACCTTGAAATGAAGTGAAAAAGTGGAGAATTTTTGGGAGTCACTCATTTTTCTCAATGGAATCTATGGAACAAGGATGAAATTGTTATGCTATGTCAAATCCATCATAACATCAGATTTCAATGTACATCGATTTTTTGTTTTTGTTGTTAAATTATCACTAGTTCATCAAAATAGAAACGGACAAATCAGTTTAAAAAATGTGCATAGTGGATCAAACATTCTCACAATGCATTGATAATGCCACAATGCATCATCGCTTTGACACCCACCTCTGATACACATTGCTTAAAAATCATTACTATTCCAACAAATGATGTATAATAATGCATTACAAAATGGATTATGACTATGTTTTTGTACATTTGGGTTGCATCACCAAAGTGTTAGACATTTCGACAAATTCTTATAGATTAAGTCCCTGTAAAAATTCCATGTGCAACTAAAAAATGTCAAATGCATAAACATCCATTCACAAACCAAATACAAAATTGTCCTGATGATGAGTCTAGGTTCAGACTCGAAACGTCGACCATAAAATATGAACACTGTGGAAAATCCGAGCTCCTTCCAGAAACCACACCACAGTAATCTGCAATCCAAAAAAGATTAAGAATCTGCCATACATCACATTAAAATCTTTGCTTATCGAATATATGATACTATGTCACAACTACAATGATACGTTATGATGAATGTTTGGTGTAGTAAGCCTCCCTACATCTGCCATATGGTAATCTCTTTCTTTCAGATGTGTGACATTATTTCATAATAATGACAAAATTTTGACAAAGTTTTCGGGTAGAGTCATGTTTCTTGAATTGCAATATCCCTGACCAACTAGTTGTTGGAGCATAGCACCATTGTTGGCCCCTTGTTCCATTATGCTAGCAATAGGGAAATGTTTGGAAGAAGGGGACCCTTGATTTATAATAAAAGTTGAAAATCACTTTTTTTGTTTGCAAGGTATCTAGCAAGGTAGCTAGGGAGAATCACTTTTTTTGTTTGCAAGGTATCTAGTGTTGTTGGGGACTGGATCATGGCTATCTTTATGTCGATTCCTGATTCCCCAAATATTTGGGAATCAGACAACCCAGTTAATTTGATTGCCCATGTCTGTACGATACCAGAATATCCCTAGAATCAGCAATGGAATTAAACTGACGGTTGGATCATAGGCTTTGTGGGATCAAATTTCTGGATAATTGCTACCATTGTTACTAAAATTTAGACAATAATTTATATTATAATAAAAAATCTCAGAACAATAACCACTAAAATTTCCACTATAACTTATATTTTAATAAATAATATAATTAGGTTTCCGACAATAACTTATATATTTTAATAAATAAGATAGTTAGGTTTTCGACAATAACTTATATTTTAATAGATAACATAAGGTGGGTTTTCGACAATAACATTAACATATATTTTAATAGATAAAATAAGGTACTCTTCAGATTTTAAATTTGGTACATCTTTTCAGAGCGAATTTATGGTAGTGTTTTAAGTTGAGAAATATAAAGACACTATCTCCTACTCGAACTAGGATTGATGAAAAACAACACGGCAGTAAAACAAAAAACTTAGGTTAATCTATTGACTGTGATTTGATGAAAAACAACAAATTTAGGTCAATCTGTCGACTGTGATTTAATTCACTATTTAAAGTTTAGAAATATAAGGAAGTGTCTCCTACTCGAACCAGTATTGATTACAAACAAGAATGAAATAAAACTTAAGTCAAGTCGTTGAGTGTGACTGAAGGCACCGTTTTAACTTTATAAACAAGGCAATAAAATAAACAAAACTTAGGTCAACCTGTTGATTGTGACTTAAGGTAGTGTTTGAAGTTTATAAGTATAAGGATAGCTTATGCTAGTCGAACTACAAATAACAAGTCAATAAAGGCAATTAAAACTATGGACCCCACTTTTTGACAAGAACTTATCTCTTTAATTGAATAGACCAGAAAAAATACAAACGTACAATCTAGACTTGAAATTAAGTTACAATCCAACTTGAAATTTGGTTAATTTGGGTAATCCGTTTAGTGTGACGTTAAATACGGCAACCCTTAATCCGATTACAGACTAACAACAAGTCAATAAGGCCCATTATAACTTTGGATGCTAGGTTTTGACAATAACTTGTATCTTTAATTTAATAGATCAGAAAAGCACCTCTCCCTCTCCATTTATAAATAATGACGTTGACTTTCGCTATTAGAATTGTTTATAGTTAGAAAATATAGATAAGAAAAGCACCTCTCCCTCTCCGTTTATAAATAATGACGTTGACTTTCACTATGGGAATTGTTTATAGTTAGAAAATTTGTGTAGTCCCAAATTCGAAGCTTATCATTTATAAGTGTTACTTTTGAAATGTGTTGTTGTTATTTTCTTAATATTAATTTTTTAGGTTAAGTTTCACTAGTATAACTAGTTGAGGATGGGCCTTGTTATCAAGACCACCCAAAGAATCACACACAATATGACAAACAAATAAAAATGATTATCTTTTCATAAAATTTGATTTTTTTTCTTAATGTCTTTAAAGTTATTGTCAAAAGAGACACATATTCTATACTCCACTATAAGAGATGTGTAATTTCTTTCATACTCAACTTGCTCAACTTAACACATGTCCCCTTTAAAATAAATATAAAATATTTTCTAAATGCAAATAATGCCAACTATAATTAAAAGTAAAAATGGATATTACCTGTTTGCTTGGTTTTAATTAAAAACATTAAAAATATCAAAATATCACTCTCATAACCCACCATGGTAGAATAGAGGGTGATGGGGTGTACTGTTATGTCATTAGTGAACTCCGTGGGAAAAAATATAGTCATGTTAAGGGTTGCTTATATGGCCTAGGGTGTCATCCCTGGGTGATTTTGATGGTTTAGATGTGCTTGGGTCGTGTTTCTTAAGCTACATGTCAGGTGTGATGTGATGACAAACCACTTAAAAAAAAATCATTACTCTCATTGTGCTCATTCCTTTTGTGGTTGACATGTGATAAAAATATTTCATTCTCACTATGAATCATAAATAAAATATTTGGATTTTTCTATGTGAAATAACATAATTTTATATCAACTTTAAAGAAAGATAAAGTGTTAGGTCCCTATAATACTAGTGATTACCCCATTACTTTTGTCATCGTATCCCTTATTGTCATTGTTGTGACCCTATTGTCCCCATATTGTTATTATTGTGCACCCTAGAAGCCCACTATTATTATTTATGTGGAATTATATTATTATGGTTAGGTCAGCTTGGGTTATATTGTGACCCCTTAGACTCCTATGTATAGAAAGGAGGTGTTGTCATTTGGATCATCCAAGAATTATTCATTTGTGTAATGTAAAGGAGGTTTCCCCCTCGAATAGGCTTATTTTGAAGGCATTAATCTCTGTTTTTTTATCTTTTTGTGAGCTGGTTTTATAACATAATGTAACTAGAAGTAAAAAAGTGATATTATTGCACAAGGACACACTTGTAGTCCAATATGAGGTAGATGTTTATCTAGTTGACAATTGTCCCTTTTAAAACGAAAATAAAATATATTCTAAATAAGAAAACATTGTTAGATATAATGCATGTGATAACCACAATGCTAGCGACTGTGACAAAAGCGAATGATAATAGGGTATAAAGAATGAGTAGACACAGCAAAACTCACACTTACGAGAGAGTAGTAAAGGCAATGATAATAGGCTATAAGAATGAGTAAAAAGGGGAAAACTCACACTTATGGGAGAGTAGTAAAAGCCTCAAAATGAAAGCCCAATGTCTCCCTTAGCAAGTCCTCATGCAATATTGGGTGAATAGCCTATCCAAATACGCTCCTCAAAATTGATTAAAACTATGTTTCTAATAACTCTTATCATAATACAAGGGTACATTTCAACTATTCATCATGCAATAATGGGTGAATAGTCTATCCAGAGAGGTTCCTCAAAATGTATGAAAACTATGTTTCCAATAACGCCTATCATAATACCAGGGTATATTTCAAATATCTCATCTTATTTGTCTCTTTAATTTAATTTATTACATTTATAATATTTACGAGCCTAATTTAAATTTTAGATCTATGGGTTATGGAAAACTATACATAAAAGTGAAAAAAATAACGAAATCGTAACAGAACAAAACCATTTTATAGTTCAAATCTAACGATGATAAAATTCACTCAAAATAAGAATAGTAGTTCAACAAAGTTACAACTTCTAGACACCAATGGAAACTACTCATAGGCCATTTGCTTCCCCAATTAATCATCTCCAACAATGTCTCATATTGTTGCAACCCTCAACCCTATTTCTCTAGTTTCCTCCAACTTCACTTCCTCACATGCTCCTTATCCATACCAATCCTAGAATCACTTTTATTGATATACCACTCAAGTTAATATAATCAATCTTTTGTTCAATGCAAGCCAACCATGGGATTGCAAACAAGTGTAATTAGTATACCTTTGAATATGGTATAATAAAAAAACCCTTATTTAATATTCTCATCACTCTATTTATCTTATACAGATGTGAAGTTTTGGGTTGAAGTATCTATAAAGAATATTGAAGAAGGATATATCGAATCGAAAATAATTTATAACTTATAATCCTAATATTAATTGTGTACACCCTATCATCCTCGGAGCTAAAATCAACTCACGATGGCCTTGCAAGTGAAGTATTATGTTCTAAGAGGTTTTAGGTTCAAATCCATCGAGTTTGCTCGTGGACCACATGCTAGAGGCGCAGCTCACCCAGTGGTTATAATGTTAGCATTTAGAATTCATCCCATGTCAAATGAATACAAGACTGGCCTAGTCTCCAATTCCTCTAGATACAAGAAAATTTTTTTATGCCCTATCCTATCCTCATCATTGAAACAAGGCTATTCCCCATTTGAGTGCATGGCATTATATGCTTAAACTAATTGTTTGATACCAATGATATATTGTCTTTTTGAAGATTCTCAGTCAAGAGTGTGCTTTTTCTCAAAGTTGCACATAGTGTCACACATCACCTTGATAAGTCCATGGATTGTCTGTCATGCACATGCACTCACTTATGTCCCATGAGCACTTTGAAACACGAAGTGTGGCTGTCTTCACTATTATATATTTCTCGTATGTTTATCCACACCACTAGGTTACTCACGGACCAAGTCGTCACCAACATGGGTTTACCGGTGGCTTCATTGGAGGTATCACTTCACGTGATCAAGCCCATGCACCGTTAGCGTAGGAGTAGGAGTAGTGTTTGCTTTTAGTTGTTTTCTTGCATGCTTGTTTACTTTCATGATTTGTTTGCTTGTTTGTTTGCTTGCTTGTTTGTTTTCCTACTTTTCTTTCATTTTTTCTTCTTCTTTTGTTTGGCTTTGTTGTTAGTTCGCTCACTTGCTTCATTCATAGGTTAGTTCACATGAAACCATGTGTGACTCATGAAACAAGCTGGGTAAAGTACAAGAGGGTTTGTACAACTATCGCTACTTGGTTATCTATCATCTTGCCTCTGTATGATCAACTTGTTACTCTTAGTCCATGATACATCGAAGGAAAATATGTACTCTTTGAAGTGAACCTTGGTGTAAACACAACGCTTGTGCACTAACTAGTATCACGTTCTATAGTCGATTATCTTCAAGTTAACCCTTGTCGGCTCAGTCAAGTAGAGTAACGTGAGGGGGTAACCTTAATAGGCATGTTAGAGATATAATAAACTACTTCCACGTTGGAACAACCTCCTCTACTCTCAATAAGTCGAGATCCCTCTTTTGCCTCTGAAATGAATAAGTGCTATGCATAGTGGAAATGAAAATGAAAAAAAAATGAAAAGTCAAAAAATTCAAAATGAAAAATGAATAAGGTGAAAGAAGAGAAAGGATTCCTACGCAGGGAGGTGATGCAAGTAACTCTGTCAGGGTTTTGACTAGGCTCGCTAGTAGCAGATCCATGCTTGTGCTCCTATGTGACTCCACCGGGGTACTGTCCAGGCCCTGCTGGTAATGGAGCAACATCAAAGATGAAGCTAAGACTCTGACGACTATACTTCTTGTGCACCTATATACCCCTCAACCCAAATCGAAACATCTGTGTCGCGTTGGCTTGGAATTTGCGTCAATCGACTAAGGGCTTGGTAGATGTTACATCTTACAATCAAGTTAGTGTGAAACAAAGATGATTTAATAACTAAACAATACTTCCGGAGGTGTTAGACATTCTTTTCATGAACAAGGTCTATGCAAAGAGCTGGCGTTCTACCAGTGTGTCACCAAGTGTTGTAGAGGCTACAAACACCCTCCAAATTTTTTCCTTATCCTGTTTTGGAGCCTCCCTACCAACCTTACAAAGAATTTTGTGTTGCTATGTCAAGTACTCAAGCTTAAGTGTTTTCCTTGCACAAAGGCAGCCTATCGATTACAGTCGATTGGTTCCCCTCACAGGTTGCTTACCCGGACTTGGTCCAGTTGCATGCTAAGCAGCTTCTCCTTGAAAATTGTGCATTCCTAGAGGGAAACCATCTTTTCCCTCTAGAAATTGTGCAATCCTCTCTAACAGCTTGATGGTCTCCAGGATTGTACAATCCTACCAGCAAACCCTCAAAGCAGGATTTGCACATTTTTTTCCCATCAACAGGTTGTTTAGCCCAGGATTTGCACAAATTTGGGCAACAGTTAGTTGTTGGGCCCAAAAATTGTGCAATCCCCTTGGGCAGTTAGACCAACTTACAGTCAAGAATGCACATTTTTCCCAAGAAGTTGAGCACTAACATGCATGGACATTATGGTTGACCAATTCCACCCAAAACCAAGGAAACTTGAGTTACATGCATGCATGACTTGATCTTCCTAAAATAGCAAGAGACAACATGCAAAATACATCCCATGATTCACAGATATATTTTTAGCAGTCAGGGGTTATATGCAAAGTTCTTTTAGAACTTTCCCTCCAAGTGTGGCTTTTTCTTAGATTTATGGCATGTGCATCTTGAGACCAAACGTATTTATTCGATGCATCAGAGCTCATTCATTCACATTGACCTTGGAGCTCTGACATCCCACAGCACATCTAGGACTCTTCGACACATTCGGCTGAGCTATTCATGGGTAAGTGGCCTCAACTTGTCTTTTTCAGCATTTCTGTCGCTCTTTGTGTATTGACTTGTGTGAATGTTGTTTGATTGGTTTCTTTGAATTCCTATTTTTTTTTTACATATATTCCATCTTTTCCTAGTTTTGTTTCAATTTTCGTCGTTATCTCACTGCTGTTGCATGCATGAAACTGTTTTTCACAAACGTTTTCCCAACTGGTGAACAACCTCACCCACATGCATGTTGATCTATTTTCTCAACCTTCCATTCATTTTTTTCATGCTCTATTTATCACTTCTGCCATCACTTAGTGTCGCCATGCATTTCATCAACTTACTTTCTTCCAGTTGCCCGTCGACGAGTCGACCCTGTTGGAAATACTAAGGGGGGGGTGAATCAGTATTTCTTTTTCCCACTATTGTTTTACCAGTTAAAACATATATATTCAGAACACAAAATGAACATCAAGAATAAATGCTTTTGTTAATATAAACTATGCAGTAAAATAGATACATTATATAGATGGTTGCAATAGGTTGCCAAGCTCCAACTTGGACTTTGGTGAGGCTTCAACCTCTACAGCACAAACTCTATTTTGCCAAGACACTAATCTTGGACTTAGGAGCACAAACTCTCAAGGACTTCAACCCTTCCTACTTCTGAGGCTTCAACCCCAAGGACTCCAATCCTACTTACTTTTTAGGCACCAAACCTAAGGACTCCAATCCTTCTTGCTTTCAATGCACCAACCCCAAGGAATCCAATCCTATCTTGTCAAGGCACTCTTTGATAGTAATATTTTGCTCTCAAAACTCTTCTCTGCTAAGTTTTGTCTATTTACAGCTTCACTATAGTCTCTAGGCTATAGTATCAATGACAATCAGTCTTCTTAAGAATGAGTCTCTACAACTCTGCACACTGCCCACACATATTCTCCAATAGCCTTTTTATTCCTCACTGATAATGTCTGCACACAACTTTAGTTAGTCTACTTTTAGCTGCACTAAACTCTGTATAAAGAACAACTTTCTGTTCAAGCTTATGTTCTCATTGTCACAGTAAATGCTTCAGTATGACGGTTTCTCTACTAGCTGATTCTCCCCTTCGACTGCCTACTGTCCTGTTGGTCCTTCATCCCTCTCTCTGTTCTGCTACACCCTCTTTCTGTTCTGTTGGACCCTCACATGGCCTCTATTTCCTCCAGTGTATTTTAGCAACTTTCAGCAGCTACAGCAACCTTCACCAATGTTCACCAGCAACTTCATACAATGCTTAACCACCTATGCTTCTTCTGCTACCTCATATTCTAGTTCTTTGCCACACCAAAAAAAACTCCAAAAACAACAACAGCAACAACAACAGCAGCAACAACAACAGCAGCAACAGCAACAGCAGCAAGAGAAGTAACAACAACAGCAGCAGCAACAACAACAACAACAACAACAACAATAGCAGTAGCAACTGAAACAGTAGCAACAACAGCAACAACAATAGCGACAACTGCAGCAACAACAACAGTGGCAACAGCAACAACTGCAGCAACAACAACAGCAGTAACAGCTCTCTGTTTTTACTATTTTATACATTCTCATGCCTTTGTCTATTCGTTTCCACTTACTTAATGGCTCTTTGGCTTCCTCCTCGCTCACTTGAGCTTCAACTTCCTCAACACTCGCTTCACCTTCAGGCTTCCCTTCTCCATTCGCTTTAGCTTCCTCATGTTTACCTTCGATTGATGGTGTCACGAAAATATAATGTCGTCGTGGAGGTGTTTCAGCAACGCCGAAATATAATTTTGTCATGGATGTGTTTCACCAACGTCAAAATATAATTTCGTCACGGAGGTGTTTCAGCAACGCCGAAAGTGGTGTTTTAGCAACAGAGAAATTTTTGTTTCAACAACTTTTCTCCAACTTTTTCAACAGCGTTCAACAGCTGTTAAAGCATGCATACATGGGTTTTACAAGCCCGATAACGTAACCTGATCATACAATATAAACTCTACCTTTTTCACTCATCATTGTATTTGCATATGAGTCTAAGTCTTCCGCCTCCGATAGCTCTGTTTGCGCCAAATGCATATACAGGTCTTTGCCGCCATATGCATGTTTATGCCGTGGATAGTGTTAAAGCACTCTGTGTGCTCCACTTGGCTCCTCTTGTCTCCTCTAGCTTCGTTTGCTTCCTCTATGGCTCTGATGGTGGTGCTTCGTGCTCTGTTAGCTCCTCTCGTCTCCATATGCTCCTGTTTGCTCTAATGGCTCTCTACATCCTCTATTTGTTGTTAAACGCATCCATTGCTCCTCTGATGGCTCTCTACATCGTCTATTTGCTATTAAATGCATCCATTACTCCTCTAATGGTTCCTGATGACTCTGATATGCCTCCTTGCTATATGATTCCTCCTGTAGCTCCTCTTAGTCCAATGTGGCTCCTCTGGCTTGGCAGTGTCTTTCAAAGACCTCCTTGCATATATGAATGCCTCTCTTGCTCTGATATCATGTAATATGATTTGATATGCCTCCTTAGGTAACTCCTCTTTGGTTATAGCGTGACTTTCCTGATGGCCTTGCTCCTGTCTCTTCATGAATCTGCTCTACTTCCCCTTGGCTTCATGTCATCCTTTAGTATCTAGAATATTGCCATATTGACATCAATGACAACCTAGGTCAACAATCTCCCCCTTTGTTATTGATGGAAATATTCTTCTTCTCTCTCCTGCTTTGACATCAATGGCAAAGGAATGCATATAGAGTCCCCCTGTCAAACTGCTCCCCTTGTCTTGCTGCATCTTTATGAATGAAGTTGAGTGATGATAAAGAAATAACCCCCATCTTTTGTCGTAGATGTTCGAATGCTTCTCGAGTAAAAGGTTTTGTGAAAATATAAGCTATCTGCTCCTTTGTACTGATGTATTCCAGGACAATGTTTTGTTCAGCTACATGCTCACGTAGGAAATGATAGTTGATTGGTATATGTTTGGTTCTTGAGTGCATCATTGGATTTTTGTTGAGACTGATAGCATTTGTGTTGTCACAATAGACAGTAATTGGTTGATCTGTACATATGTCGAGATCTTTTAGAGCTTCCTTCATCCATAGTACCTGAGAACAACAGTCTGTTGCAGCAATATACTCGGCTTCGGCTGTGGATAATGATATGGATGACTGTTTTTTTGTGAGCCAGGATACCAAACAGTCTCCTAGGAAGAATGCATTTCCACTAGTACTTTTCCGATCATCTATACTTTTGGCCCAATCAGCGTCGGTGTATGAAGTTACTGTCAGTGTTGAGTTCTTTGGGTACCAAAGACTGAAATCAGAAGTTCCCTTCATATATCTGAGAATTCTTTTTACATCTAATAAATCGGATTGTTTGGGAGTAGATTGAAATCTTCCCACCATTCCTACTGCTTGCATTATGTCTGGTCGTGTAGCTGTTAAGTATAGAAGGGCTCTAATAATTGACCTGTAATGAGTTGCATCTACTAAAAGGAAGTCATCATCTTTTCTCAGTTAACAGTTTGTGGTCATAGGTGTGCTCATGGGTGCACAGTCCTCCATTCCATATTTTTTGAGCATGTCTTTTAGATATTTGGTTTGAGATATACACAATCCTGCTCTAGTTTGAGATATTTGAAGTCCAAGGAAGTGGGATAGCTCTCCTATCATTGATATCTCAAACTCTTTTGACATGTTTTGAGAAAATTCATCGCTCATTTCATCACTATTACTAGCAAAAATCAGATCATCGACATAAACAAGAGCAGTTAGTAACTTGCCTTGATCTGTCGTTATGTATAGATTACCTCCAGCCACTCTCTTTTTGCAGCCTTGCTGTTGTAGGTAGTGATCCAATATTGCATACCAAGCTCTAGGAGCTTGTTTCAATCCATATAAAGCCTTTTTCAACTTAGAGACTAGGTCCTTTCCTACTATTAGATCAAAACCTTCTGGCTGTTCCATGTAGACTTCCTCTTTGAGTTCCCCATTTAGAAATGTTGATTTCACATCCATTGGATAGATTTTGATTCATTTTGAGCAAGAAAATGCTAAGAACATCCTGATAGCTTCCATACGGGCCACTGGTGCAAATGTCTCTTCAAATTCAATTCCTTTAATTTGTGAATAGCCTTTGCAGACAAGTCTTGCCTTGTTCCTGATAACCTGTCCTTCCTCATTCATTTTATTTTTGAACACCCATTTGCTTCCTATTATGTTTTTGTCCTTTGGACGAGGTACCAGCTCCCATCTCCTATTATTCTCAATTTGGGACATTTCTTCTTCCATGGCTTTTACCCAATGAGGACCCTTACTTGCTTCTGCAACTGTTTCTGGTTCTATCATAGATAGGAGGGTAATGACTTTTGTGATTGTTATCCTTCTTTGGGTCTGCACACCTTCATCTTTATCTCCAATGATCTGCTCCCTTTTTTTCTCACTGATAGAAGGATTGATATTTTATCATCAATTTTCACATTATTCCCTCTTCATGTCTCATAACTGCTTTATCATGGCTTCAACAATGCTTAAGAATTCTCTACTTTAATGCTTTCATTTAGATTGCAAAATGGCCATACACCAAGTGTCCAAGTCTAGGCTTTCATGCTTCAATCCATATTATTGTCTCCACAGGTAACATTGAGAGGCCTTCATAGTCCGAATCAAGAGAAAATGCCCCTGAGATTGTCCTTCTTGCTATCTTTCTGCAAATCTAAGTTCCTTTGTGTCTCTGTGCTTCCTCTTAAGTTTCTGCCATCTAGTACTCAATTATCATTGCATTTGGACAAAAAATGTAAGGAGTTCTGCCTTACTGTTGCTATATTTCTTAAGTGATTTATATCAACTTAAGTTATGATTGACTGCAAAACATTCTCTTTCCTATGAGCCATCATTTCCTTGTGTTCTTGTACATACCTCTGCAGATTCAGATGTCTATTCTGTGACTATCTTTTAAATACAATTTCTGATCTGCATCTTTTGCAGTGCTTCAGTTTGTTATATGTTGCCAGCTTCTCTTACTTCATACTCCATTCCAGATGTATCTGTTTGTTTGAAGACTACCTCTATCAGTGTCCAAAATTGATCTGTTCTCACATTTAATTCTTGATTTAATACATAAACTTCTATGATAACAGCACCATGGTTGTTTTCCTATTTCTTTAACAACAGTCCAAAGAATGGTTACAGGATCATATTCTTCAACGGAGTACCCCTCAGAAATGATCTTTATCAAGGAATGACTATGACTATAGTTCAGCAAGGATTTCATAAGGACCCTTTCACTAATAGCTTCAGCGATAATGATCAAGAATTACAGGCTCCCCCTAACTATATGCATCATCTCCTTTTGGCAGAGTCTTCTCATAAAATGCTTAGATTGTCAAAATTTAGGCCAATGACATATGTTGTTGGCTGGAGAGCTCAAGGGACTTTCGGACTGTATTTCCTTCCTTCTCCATACTTGTGTAACTTTCTTCTTTTGCATGGTTCTAGCTTGTGTAAGAGCCCATGGTAAGTTACAATCATGTGCCATATGACCAATGTTATGACACTTGAAGCATTCTACATTGTTCATGAATAAGAATTCATCATTTCTTCCTGCAAAATTGTTTCTTGGAGGTTGTCAGAGAATACAACATCTATCTCTATGATATGCTTTACAGCCTTTTGCCATGTGACCAAAGTTTGTACAAGAATAACAATAACCAAAAAATGAACTTTGGTACCTGGGAGATGGGATTTCCTTGATTTACTTCTGAAGCCTTTCTGCCTTGATATTCTTTGATGATAACCATTGCCTCTCGCATCTTTGACATCATCTACATTTCTTCTCGGAGCTGGTTTTCTTCTTGGAGGAGGATTTGTTCTATTGTAGCCTTGATTTTTCTCCTTGCCTTTGCTGGAGCTGGGAGCATGACCACTTCTTTCTGTCTTCTTCACCTCTCTTTTGTTTAAAGCATTTTCATTCTTCTTTGAGGATTCACCTACATATCCGAGACTTGATTTATCAGATGGACATCTGGGATAGCTGAGCATGTCATCCAAGTCTTGAGAGCTCTTCAAGGTTTTGTTCATCCTTTCAACCTTTGTTCTGAGGAAGATAATCTTTTCTTCCAATCTTTCACACTCATTATTCTTCTTAGCAAGTTTTTCCTCAGTTTTTTCCTTGGTACGAGTAGCTTCATCTGCTTCTATTTTAAGGGAGATGATATCTGACTTCACTTTGAAGATTTCTTCCTTATTTGCTTAACTTCTTTCCATTCTCTTCTCAGCTCCTTGTGCCTGTTTCCTGGCTTCTTGTATTTGAGACTTAAGGGAGGAGACCTCTACCTTGTACTGACCAATATCTTCTTCAAGTTTCTTCAAGCTCTTGTGCCTTTGTTCAAGTTGGCTTGACAAGATATCTTCCTGCTTCTTTACTTTATCCAATTGATTTGTCATGGATATGACTTCTTCATGATGCTTTCTTTTGCTTTGATGAAATTCCTTCTTAAGCTTGGAAATCTCTTCATCCCTTTCTGTACTTGAAGCTTGGTGAGGTTAACTTTCTTCCTTGTTTGATCTTGGTCACCAACTGGAGCTATCTTCTTAAGTGCCTCATTTTCTTTTTTCAAATTGTTAATCTCTTCCATGGCAGTCATAAGTTAAGCGAGGAGTTCTTCTACAAAGTCTTTTTCATTCTCTTCATCTTCTAAGTCTTTTTTAGCCTTGATGTCATCATTCTCATTTCCAACTTCTATGACGGGTTCAGGATCTCCTTCTTGATTGATGATCATGGTCAGTGCTCCTTTTGAGTGAAGGTCATGAAGTTTGTCCCATATATCCTTTGCTGATGAATATTTTCCTAGATTGTTCTTTACAGAATCAGGTAGCCCATTCAAGATTGCGTTTGTTGCTTTTGCATTGTACTCCTTGGATTCTCTCTCCATCCAGCTATCATCAATCACTGATTTCCAGATTTCAATCCCTTGAGTCTGTAAGAAATTTCTCATTCTTGGAGCCTCATCAAATTGATTGTCTTCTATTTTAGTAGTAGAGGGAGACACATCCTTAGGAGGATTGGAGACTTTCTTCCTTGACCTCGCCATTTGTGTTCTAAATGTTGACCTTCAAGCTGTTAAGCTTTGAATGAAGGTACCTACTCTGATACCAATTGTTGGAAATACTGAGAGGGGGGGTGAATCAGTATTTCCTTTTCCCACTATTGTTTTACCAGTTAAAAATATATATAGTTAGAACACAAAATGAACAAAACGAATAAATTCTTTTATTAATATAAGCTATGCATTAAAATAGATACAATATATAGATGGTTGCAATCAGTTGCCAAGCTCCAACTTGGACTTTGGTGAGGCTCCAACCTCTAGAGCACCAACTCTATTTTGCCAAGACACCAATCTTGGACTTAGGAGCACAAATTCTCAAGGACTTAAATCCTTCCTACTTCTGAGGCTTCAACCCCAAGGACTCTAATCCTATCTTGTCAAGGCACTGTTTGATAGTAATCTTTTGCTCTCAGAACTCTTCTCTGTTGAGTTCTGTCTATTTACAGCTTCACTGTAGTCTCCAGACTACAATATCAATGAAAGCCAGTCCTCTTAAGAATGAGTCTTTACAACTCTGCACACTTCCCACACATAGTCTCCAAATGCCTTTTTTTTCCTCACTGATAATGTCTTCACATAGCTTTAGTTAGTCTACTTTTAGCTGCACTAAACTCTGTATAAAGAACAACTTTTTGTTCAAGCTTATGTTCTCATTGTCTTAGTAAATGCTTCAGTATGTTTGTTTCTCTGTTGGCTGCTTCTGCCCTTCGACTGCCTACTGTCGTGTTGGTCCTTCATCCCTCTTTCTGTTCTGCTACACCCTCTTTCTATTCTGTTGGACCCTCACGTGGCCTCTATTTCCTCCAGCGTATTTCAGCAACTGCAGCAGCCTTCACCAATGTTCACCAGCAACTTCATACAATGCTTAACCACATCTGCTACTTCTGCTACCTCATATTCTGGTTCTTTGCCACACCAAAAAAAAGCTCCAACAACAACAACAACAGTAGCAACAACAACAGCAACAGCAGAAAGAGCAACAACAGCAGCAGCAGCAACAACAACAACAGCAGCAACAGCAACAGCAACAACAACAACAACAACAACAACAACAGCAACAACTGCAACAACAGCAACAACAGCAACAACAACAACAACAGCAGAAACAACGACAACTGCAACAACAACAACAATAATAGCAAAAACAACAACTGCAGCAGCAACAACAACTCTCTATTTTTACTATTTTATACATTCTCATGCCTTTGTCTATTTGTTTCCGCTTACTTAATGGCTCTTTGGCTTCCTCCTTGCTCGCTTGAGCTTCGGCTTCCTCAACACTCGCTTCACCTTCTGGCTTCCCTCCTCCATTCACTTTAGCTTCCTCATGTTTACCTTCGATTGATGGTGTCACGAAAATATAATGTCATCGCAAAGGTGTTTTAGCAACGCCAAAATATAATTTCGTCACAGAGGTGTTTCAGTAACGCCAAAATATAATTTCGTCACGGAGGTGTTTCAGCAACGCCGAAAGTGGTGTTTAAGCAACAAAGAAATTTATGTTTCAGCAACTTTTCTCCAACTTTTTCAACAGTGTTCAACAGCTGTTAAAGCATGCATACATGGGTTTTACAAGCCTGATAACGTAACCTGATCATATAATATAAACTCTACCTTTTCTAGTCCGTCAGTGTATTTGCATATGAGTCTAAGTCTTTTGCCTCGATAGCTCTATTTGCGTTAAATGCATATGCAGGTCTTTGCTGCCATATGCATGTTCATGCCATGGATAGTGTTAAAGCACTCTGTGTGATTCACTTGGCTCCTCTAGCTTCGTCTGCTTCCTTTATGGCTCCAATGGTGGTGCTTCGTGCTCTGTTAGCTCCTCTCATCTCCATCTGCTCCTCTGGTGACTCGGTTTGCTCTTGTTTGCTCTAATGGCTCTCTGCGTCCTCTTTTTGTTGTTAAACGCATCCATTGCTCCTCTGATGGCTCCTGATGACTCTGATATGCCTCCTTGCTATATGGTTCCTACTGCAGCTCCTCTTAGTCCAATGTGGCTCCTTTGGCTTGGCAGTGTCTATCAAAGACCTCCTTGCATATATGAATTCCTTGCTTGCTCCGATATCATGTAATATGCTTTGATATGCCTCCTTAGGTAACTCCTCTTTACTTATGGTGTGACTATCCTGATGGCCTTGCTCCTGTCTCTTCATGAATCTGCTCTGCTTCCCCTTGGCTTCATGTAATCCTTTAGTATCCAGAATATTGCGCTCCCCATGTGTTTCATGACATGGACTAAGTGCCACTTGAGGATCCGTTAACTCTGGCGAAGCGTCCATTTACTAACACCTATGGATTTTGGTGTAACGATAATCGTGATCCCAGCAAGTGGTATTAGAGCCAAAGGTCTCGAGTTCAAATCACACCTGGCTCGCGCTGGTCGGAGATTGTTGGGCATTGGATAATCCAGCGCTCCCCGTGTGTTTCGTAACATGGACTAACTGCCACTCGAGGATCCGTTAACTTTGGCGAAGTGTCCGTTTACTAACACTTGCGGTTTTTGGTGTAATTGCAATCGTGATCCCAACAGACCCAACCTTGGCCTTCCCTCTGCCTTCACTAAGGCTTCTTTGCCGAATCCGGAGAAGGAAGGCTCACCTTCCTCTCTAGATTTGTGCATTATGTCTGAGCACTAGCCTCTTGGAATGGATTAAGTATTTCTAGAGGTCAGTGGCTGCTTGGCCCAAAAATTTGCGCAAAATTGTCCCTCTACCAACAGCCTTTCCCAGTTGGAATCGCACATTGCACAATCCCAGCAGCCAACTGCCCAACTAGATTGCACATTTTGCAGATCTACCAGCTAATCCAACCTCCTAGTCAGTCTAGACTACCTTTTGCATAGCTCTAGCAGCTAGTCACTTAGCCTCCGAGTGAAATTTGCACAATCTTGCTTATCAGTTCCCCAGGTATGTATTGTGACCTTCCCTAGATTTTCTTTGTTTTCACTGACATATTTCTTTCCATGCATGCTTCTTGTTTCTATATCTTTTAGGTGTAAATCTATCTCAATGGCTTCCAAGAGAATAGGATCCCAGGACACTGATGGTGTTGTAGTTGGAACAATAGTTGAACACGTGTCTTCTAGCATGTCGATCTATGAAGATATGAAGTTGTATCTAGACAAGGACATCAAACTAATGTGGCAAGCCGTGAATGGAACATTCGCAGGTTCTTTTGGGGAAGACCTTGAAGACCGTTAGGTGTACATAAACATTCATAAGTTTTGCCTGTATAGGATTGGATGCAGATACCTTGCATTTCCATGTGCAGATATGATTCACTGGATCATCTCTCACACTGTCCACGAGACGATGACCTTAAGTAGTGTTAGTGGACGAAGCTTGCAACCTTTTGGGCATGAGACTACTATGAGATGTATCAGATGAATGAGCCCATGACTGTCATGACCCCTCCATTCAGCTTGCCCAACAGCAAAGGCCACTCTAGAGATATTCTGAAGGATTGGGTAAAGGAGCCAGCTCGTTTAAAGATGACCCCTAACCATATCTATAAGATGAAGATATTGAGGAAGGTATACCAATACTTGGTCATATTTATATGTCGACTAAGTGGCCAAGCGAGCATTGAGACCTCCCCTTAGAGTTGGGCGGTTGCGCTGGACCAACTAGCTAGAGAAGGAAGACTGTGCAACTAGTTTGACATATTGGCTCATCAGTTGAAGGAGCAAGTCACGAAGGCTCGACAGTCACCCGAAGGCATGCATGCAGAGATATACATTTTTTCCTACATTCTAGATGCATTCTATGCTTGACATGAGTACCCGAGCTTAGATTGGGCATGGTCATCGGTGGAGACTATTGTGAGCACATATTTCAAGATATTCTCCAAGTGCAGCTTCATAGGATTGATCAAACAGATGTCTGACCATCTTGTTGCCCCAATGTACATGTTGATATTTGAACAAGATCCACCTCGCATGTCAAAAGAAGTGATGAAGGCATTGTTAGGAATTGCAGATTGGTATGCCTCACTGAATGACACATTCATCCAAGTGTGCAGTGTGCAGAAGCCTCTGCATGTTCTGCCAAAGTTTTCTTTGGACATGCTTGTCATTCAGGAAGTAGCATATCATATCTCAACAGGATTAACAACTAGGTTGCAGTGGAAGAAGAAGGAACCTTGGCCCAATTTTCTATTGTGGATTGGGTTGTATGAGATCTCGAGTGTCAGGCAAGCAGAGGTCGAAGATGAACAAACGAGGAAGTACCTGTTCAACTAACAAAGCTTCAACCCATATGGCCCACATTGCATTATGAAGGATCACTGCATGAGATTTTAGTTCAATTGGATCCATGGGGCATCTCATTGGGCCGAGAAAGAATCATGGAGGAATTGTTACCATTATTCCATACCTAATGAACAGGTCAATTTTTCCATAGAATGGTTAGCATGGAAGCATGAAGTAGCACCATGGAGAACACCAATAGTAGCAGCAGTAGTAGCAACAGCAAAGGTAGTAGAGCCAAGCATACCTGTGCACAACAAAGGGAAGATAAAGATTGTCAACCACATGGAGGAGGAACAAAGCTACAAGTTTAGAGGAGATCCACTTTTAGAACAAGTAGCTATGGATATTCAACACAAGAGGTAGCAATGCAACAAGTGAATCGCACGAAGGTAGAGGGATAAGAAGAGAATTTAAGAAACAGAGAAGGAGTTGCATGAGCTAAGCGAGAAACTCCGGAAAGAACAAGAGTTGCACCAACATGAGAAGGAAGCACAACAACAACAGATTCAGCAAGGAGTGCATCATGTCTAGACAAATGAAGCAACACTCGTACAAGTAATTGATTCTTCTGAACAGCTAGCATTAAGCGAACATGGTGAACCCTCGCAGGGGCAAGACTTTGCTCATGGGATAGAATAAGCTCTTGAACATTTGGATGCAGAGATGGAGCAGCCAGAGTTAGAAAAGGACACTAACCTCATGCCTCACCACAGAGAGGTTGACTCGCCTACTTCAATGCATCCATATGATGAGAAAGTCTCGAATGAGCAAGGAGGCACTGAGATCCTTGGTGGTCAGTCAGATGTAGACATGTGCAATAGCTCCTTTGATGAATCTCAACATAGAGTTGTGCATCCTAACAGAGTACCAACTTCGGAGGACCGAACATCCCCTGTGTAAGTTAAAGAACATGTGATCGTGACTCATGCGCACAAAGACCCAACTACTTTGGCTGATGCAACTAGAGTGTATGTCGAAGCCACTAGCTTTATTGTTCACTTCCTCATAGATGAGAATGAGTGAATGGTAAAGGAACTATAGGTGGCTAAGCAGGGAGGAGACATGGTGAAAATGTCCGCTGAGCTGAACTCAAGAAGGCAATACTAGATGAAGTATTGTCCTTGGATGCAGTCATGTGAGCACTATAATCCAAATTCAGTGCCATACATCAAGCAAAGGTTCATCTTCACAACTGGCAGCATCGATGTGTGAGAAGAGCACACATCTTGAAGAACATACATGCTACCATTGATAGCATGTGAGCATGGATGATGAAGTATAAAGGAGCCCCGCTTCATTTGCCAAAGATGATGAAGGCCAATGCGGTCGAGCTGCAAGCACATATCCAAAGTCTAATCTAGAACTATGAGGACCTACCATAGCTTATCACTGGCATACAGGTTCCCATGCATGAGTATTCAAGAGCATGGAGGTTTTTATGCACACATATGTGATTCCATCACTTGGGACTCTCACCCAAGCGAAGACCAAGAAGCAGGTCCAACAGGAGCTTGACTCATACTTCGACGAGTTGATGCGTGTCACCACCAGTCTAGACTTTCCTATCACTGTAGACATCATAAGTAAGTATTTTGCTGGTCCATCCACAATGAGGACAATGATGCACATGCTTTCAGATGAGTTAGAGAAAGGAGCCCAAGCAGTGTACCTGGATGCCATGGAGGCAAGGTTCAGGTTCCAAATAGACGTCACAGCGAAACACACAGATGCTATTAGAGACTCCCAATCTTGGCACCAATATGTGTTGGGTTGTGTTATATTCTTTCCATGACTAGCCGCCCTAATTAACTAGGGGGTTAGAGGGGGGGGGGGAGTACCCCTTTTGTTGCGTCGATTGTGCAAAAGTGGGGTCATGGGGGGGGTGACAACCCCCCCTATCTAGGGGTTTTGAGGAGGATGATTAGTCCCCCTCTACGAGGTTTGGGATATTGCCTTGGGGAAAAACATTTTGGACCCTATATTAGGTGGGAAAACCTACCTATGGTTTTGTGCAAGGCTTTCACACATGGTTTTGGGCACGATGGTTTATGGTCCATGGTATTGGTTGTTTCAACATGTATATATATGCATTGTAACATATGAAAGGAACCTAATAAAAAATCAAGTTGGTAGTCTCGATTTTGTGATCTAGGGGAAAATGTGTGTGTATATTTGTTTTATGTGTTATGCTCTCACGTTTGTTCATTTTCTGGTTTTTTATAATTCGTATGTAGGTAATTTTTGTACGAGGTTAAAACCTACATTTGGTATTGGATCTGTTTTGGCTTCAAGGGGACGCCTTTGTTGCTGAGGGGTTTCGCTCAAGCTTGTGGTAGACCCTGTTCAATGGGAGATCTGCAAGATTGATTCTGGTGGTGAAATAAGATGGCGAGTAGTGGAAAGATAGAGATCGGGAAAATTAATGGTTAGAGTTTTGAGTTATGGAAACTCAAGATGGAGGATCTGTTGGTAGATAAAGACCAGTGGATTGCGATAGATCCAGGTACTAAACCAATGAGAGTGTCTGATGAAGAATGAAAAAAGTTGGATCAGAAGGTAGAGAGCACAATATGATTGTGTGTCTTACATCCAATATTGCTTAATGTATTAGGGAAATCTATAGCTAAGGCTTTGTGGGTCAAGTTAGGGACTTTCTACCAATCTAAGTCTCTGGTGAATAAACTGTTCCTACCGAAAAAGTTGTATAACCTGAGGATGAAAGATGGAGACTCGGTGATAGAGAATTTGAATGCATTTAATACTATGGTAATTTAGTTATTATCTATTGATATTAAAATTTTAGATGAAGATAAATGCATTAGTTTTTGTGTTTTCTACCAGATTCATGGGATAGTATGGTAATTGTAATAGGTAGCAATGCAACTAACTTGGAGTTTGATGAAATAGTATCATCCTTGCTGACGGAGGAGATGAGGCGGAAAAATATGGAGAGCTAGAATGTTGATTCCTTGTCCAAACGAAGACGGTTCGAGAATAGAAACAAAAATAAGTCATCGAGTGGGAGATTGAAATCTAAAGGGAGATCTAAATCTCTAGGAAAATGTGTAAAGGTGTGCTGGAAATGTGGAAAGGAAGGGCACTACAAAAGGGACTCTAAATCTAAAGCTCCTGACAAAGGAAAGGGATCTGATGATGCTCCTTCTGAAGAGGCAAAAACCACCTTAGATGAAGGTGTTGATGTATACTTGGATTCTTCAAGTACACATTTAGATCATGAGGCATGGTTGATTGACTCAGGTGCACCATTTCACTTCACTCCCCATAGAGAGTGGTTCTGCAAGTATGAGAAATATTATGGTGGTGATGTCTTCATAGGGGATGATAGGAAGGCTAGAATCATTGATCACGAAAAAGTAAAGTTGAAGTTACAAGGTGGAAGGGTTAGAACACTTTCGGGTGTTCTGCATATTCTTGCATTGGCCAGAAATTTTATTTCTATAAGCAAGCTGGATGATAGATGTAAAAACAGTGTTCGAGAAAGATACCTACAAGATGGTTTGGGGATCACTGGTATTGATGCAAGGAGTTCGGATTGGAACGCTATACAAGCTGCAAGGTATCACTGTTATTTATGGGTTCAATAATTATATGGTTCTTGGAAGTGGAGAAGAAAATCTAGTGTTCTATGGAGAAAAGACCATGTTATGGCATCAAAGGCTTGGAAATATTGGAGAGAAGGACCTTTGAATACTTCATGGTAAAGGTATGGTAGAAGTTATGACTAATAGCTCTCTAGATTTTTATTTCTCTGAAAATTGTGTATATGGGAAGCAGAATCAAGTGAGTTTCCCCTTTGGTGGTAAGAGGGTGAAACATATATTAGAGTTTATGCACAGTGATGTGTTTGGAACTGTGAAGGTTCCATCACTGGGTAAGTCTATGTACTATGTGTCATTTATAGATGAATTCTCAAGGAATACATGGATATATTTCCTCAAGAATTTAAGGCTCTGGTGGAAAATCATATAGAGAAGAAGATAAAGGTGCTAAGGACAGATAACAGTGGAGAGTTTTGTAGTAATGAATTTGAAGAATTCTATAAGAATTGTGGTATAGCACGACATAATACTACTCCATACACACTTGGGGAAAATGGAGTTGCAGAAGAATGAAGAAGACATTGATGGAAAGCACAGGAAGCATGCTTAGTGGAACAAGGTTAAGACAAGAATTCTGGGCAGAGGTGGTGGAGACGGCATGTTACTTGGTCAATATATCACCTTCATCAACATTGAAGGATAAGACTCCACAAGAGGTATGGACTGGTAAGAAACCCTCTCTTTCACATCTAAGAGTATTTGGATGTCATGCATATGTACATGTTCCAAAGGAAAAAAATAACAAAGTTGGATAGTAAATTTGAAAAGTGTATCTTTATTGGGTATAAGGATGGTTTAAAGGGTTATAAGATTTGGAACCTAGTAACAAGGAAGGTTGTGTGCAACCGATATGTGGTGTTCAAAGAGGTTAAAAATGTTATTAAACATGAAGTCCCATTAAAGGAACCTGAGAAGATAGAGTTTGAGCTAAAGGAGGGAAAATCAGACTCTACAACAGAAGAGGAATCAGAAGATGAAGAGCCACAAACTCTGGTTGTGAGAAGATCAGTTCGAGAAAGAAGGCAACCAGAAAGGTATAGTCCATCTGCTTTCTATTCAAATTTTCCTTTATCTATTACTGATGATGATCCCATAACTATGAAAGAAGCAGTAGATAGAGAGGATGGAAAACTCTAGAAAGAGCCCATGGTTGATGAAATGGCATCTTTGCACAAAAATGAGGCTTGGAATCTGGTGGAGTTGTTGGTTGGAAGGAAACCCATTGGCAGTAAATGGGTGCTCAAGAAGGCAAATATAGTAGGAAAGGTGGATGAATATAAAGTTTGATTGGTAGCAAAAGGTTATTCCCAGGTGTCAGGAATTGATTTTTATGATATTTTTTCTCTTGTTGCCAAGCTAACTTCTATTAAAGTAGTTTTATCTTTTGCCACTGCTTTTGATTTTGAGGTAGAATAGATGGATGTGAAGATAACATTTCTCCATGGGGATCTGGAAGAGGAAATCTCCATGAAACAACCTGAAGGCTTTACGATGAAGGGTAAGAAATAACTGGTATGCAAGTTAAAGAAGTATATGTATGGGCTAAAATAGTCACCAAGGATGTGGTATCAGAAATTTGATACATTTATACGGGGACTTGGCTTCACCAGAAGAAAATAGGATCATTGTGTGTATTTTAAATTAATTGGTGACCGTGTTATTTATCTGGTCTTGTATGTGGATGATATGTTGATGGTTGGGAATGACAAAGAAATTATCCATGTTTTGAAGACCCAATTGTCCTCCAAATTCGACATGAAGGATCTTGGTGCTGCAAACTATATTTTGGGCATGGAAATTAAAAGAGATCAGGCAAAGAGGAAGCTCTGGTTAAACCAGAGGAAGTATGTTGAGACAATAGCAAAGGTTTAATATGCAGGATAGTAAACCGGTGAAGGTTCCTATTCCTGTAGGTGTAATTTTATTTGCTAAATAGTGTCCCAAGACAAAAGAAGAGGAAGAGGACATGTCCCATGTTCCATATGCAAGTGCAGTTAGTAATCTGATGTATGCGATGGTCTGCGCTAGAACAAACATTGCACATTCAGTGGGAGTATTGAGCAAGTTGATGTCAAAACCACGAAAGGGTCATTGGACAGTAGTGAAGAGGGTTTTCAGGTATTTGTGTGGCACTACTGATTATTGTTTGTGCTACCAAGGAAGATTAGGATTGGATAGAGTTTTGGATATTCATGGCTTTGTTGATGCAGACTGGGTTGGAGATCTAGATTAGAGAATATCTACAAGTGGGTATGTGTTTAACCTATTTGGAGGTGCAGTGAGTTGGATGAGAAAGAAATAATTTGTAGTGGCACGATCAACTAAAGAGGCGGAATACATGGCAACCACTCATGCAAGCAAGGAAGTAGTTTGGTTACAGAGATTGTGTTCAAGTATGGGGTTAATACAAGGAGCTATAAGGATAGACTGTGATAGCCAAAGTGCACTTTTCTTGGTGAGAAACCATGCTTACCATTCAAAGACAAAGCACATTGATGTTCAGTATCACTTTGTGAGGGATATGATAGAAGACAAAAAGGTGTTGCTAGTAAACGTGAACACTTTGAAGAATACTGTAGATGCATTGACAAAATATGTGAGCTCTGAGAAGTTCTCTTGGTGTAGAGAAAAAATGGGTGTTACAGGGCTGGATAAATGACTAAGCTCTTCTATGGCCCCATGTGGAAAGAAAACAACAAGTGGGAGAATGTTAGGTTGCGTTATATTCTTTCCATGACTAGTTGCCCAAGTTAACTGGGGGGTTAGAGGGGGCGACGCCCCCCGTTTATTGTGTTGATTGTGCAGTGGGGGGGGGGGTGGCAACCCTCCTTGTCTAGGAGGTTTTAGGGGGGTAGGTAGCCCCCCTCTAAGAGGTCCAGGGTAGTGCCCCAGGGGAAATTATTTTGGACCCTATATTAGGTGGGCGAACCTACCTATGGTTTTGTGCATGGTTTTTGGACATGGTTTTGGGCGCGATGGTTTTTGGTCCATGGTATTGGATGCTTTGGCATGAATATATATGTATTGTAACATCTAAAAGGAACATAATGAAAAATCAAGCTGATAGTCCCAATTTTTGGATCCAGGGGAAAATCTCTGTGTATATTTGGTTTATGTGTTATGCTCTCGCCTTTGTTTATTTTCTGTTTTTTTTAATTTTTATGCAAGTAATTTATGTACGAGGTTAAAACCTACAATATTTTACTACTGATCAGCATGAGGATGTCGAGCAGTTGGACTTCTATAGTTGTCTAAGTCAGAGTGGTGTCTAGTTTGGCTTGTTCAAGCCATTATTCACATGGGTACATGTGCATTGTAATGTTGAGTCATGTCAAGTGTAAGTCAAGTCTCAAGAGTGAATGTAACAGTCATAGAGTAGGTGAAGAGTCATGAGGGTAGTTGGATGGTCACAAAGGGGAATATCAAGGGTCACCCCACCCTTTGCTATAATTAGTCCCTCATAACTCATTATATAGGCTTTTGGTCAGCCAAGCTTCTACTAAGACTATCTTGAAGAAGGCTTGGATAGTATTGTAATGCGCCTTGGCTTCTCCACTACACGGAGCTAGTACATCTCTTTGAAGGAGTAGGCGGATGTGGCTGTAACGTTCCGCTAACGAGGCTAGCAGGTTTACATGGTGTATTGTATGATTGTGACTTACACTTATTTAATAATAAAGGCCAACGCATTTTCATGCATATGTTTTTATTGTAGTTGGACTGCTCTGGTTGCCTTAATGATATATGTTGCTTAACTGACGTACTTGTATATGAACTGATTTGTATGCAATTATATGAATCTTATTGTTAATGTGTTTCATATGTTGTTAATGTTGTCACCGTCCATGTCGATTTCTCTGCCGAACATCAGATAGACCTTTCTTTGAACCTTGTTATATCAACCGTCACACTCATCTCAGACTGATCTGTGAGTGTTGTTCGTGTTATCTTACCTTGTATGTTGTGACTGTCACATCCGTGTCGACTGCTCTGCCAGAAGCTATGCATGTCCTGTGTGTTGTGTGTTCCTAGCTGAGTTAGGACTAATCCCTTTCAACCTGGAGCTCACCGTCACCTTCCTCTCCCTTTTAATTGTTCAAACTTCTCATACTCATTCCTTGGCTCACTGAATCACTCACACCCTTGCTACTGATAGAGTTATCTTACTTGCCTCTGTGCAACTTCACGGTCAAGGAATTACCTTACGCCGCACTGCTGGGACTCCTACACCAAATTGTCTGAGGTCTAATTGGAAGTTCTTACTAGGGAGATCCCCTTGACATGTTGGCCGGTCCATCACCATCAACACATTTTCACAGCCAAGCAGATGTTGAGCTCATTGTAGGTTTTCCTTGGGTGAAAGAAAGGGGATTTCTTATTTTACAAATATGGCATGCAGTTTTATCCCTCTTAAGGAATCTCCTTGTGAGAATATTGTTTGGGCTAAATTATTGGGAGTCCCTCTTAATCTATGGAATGCTTGACGATCTCTGACATTACCAACTCTATCGGCAAGTTATATTTTTAGAATGAGGGGAACATGAGAAGAATGGACAAGAAGATAGCTTGGATGCTCATCGAATTTGATTTCAGAGGGGGCCTATTGTTTACGCTGAATTTATCATGGGGTTCATTCACTCACATGATCAACAATGAATTGTGGGGGATTGCTTATAGGTACTTGTTTTTCCATTCAATGTGATATCTACTAGTGACATGCCCGACCTCCCTTCAACCTGGTTGTCAGATAGTTTCACAGGGTCTCCCTCAATATCTTTTGGCAAAAATGCACAATGGAATGAATGCTTCTCAACGGCTGATTATTCTGCTAAAGGTTCGAGGTACCTCTTATCATCCCTCTATTTTATTTTTTCCCCTGATAATGTCCCATACCTTGTTTTGGCCTCTGATGTAACTCTTAGTTGGGTATCATTCAGTGGGCACTCTATGCTTCCTTCCCACTCCTCCATTTCTACTCTCCCTTCATCGACTGCAAACCTAGTCTCTCTATCCTTCCCTCTGCTATAGCCTCCTTTAGAGTCTCCCACTCCTCCATTTCTACTCTCCCTTCATCGACTGCAAACATAGTTTCTCTATCCTTCCCTCTGCTATAGCCTCCTTTAGAGTCTCCCACTCCCCGCACATGAGTTGTTTCGCTGGTGTTGACTTCTATGGACTCTCCCATTTCGTCGAACCAATATCTGGAAGCTCTTTTCTTATTCGATTATGTTGATATGTACCCCATCACCATCAAAAAATTATTTCTCCACTTGAGGGAGGGGATAGGGTAAGTTCCATCCCCTTCCGCCTCTGCTCCCATTAAATCCTTGATTCCTCGGAAAAGGAAATCCACTAAATATGAAAAATCTCACCTCTTATATCACTTTGGCCATGCCTATGGAAGACTTTATCTCACCATCTTCCTTTGGTGGATTATCAGCATCTGATTCCTTTTCTCCTCGAGTCCTTAGAGATGACAATGACTATTCCTTGGTTTCCCCATGATCATTATGTCCCTTAACATTAGGGCGATGGGGGTTCGAACCAAATCACGCTATCTAAGAGGGCTCATTCTCATACACAAGCGAGATGTAATTCTTCTTCAAGAAACTATGATTTCTAAGGAAAGGTGTTGGGAAATATTGCTTAAAATATGCCATGGGTGGCTTATTTGTGCACTAATGCTTATGGTATCTATGGAGTTTTAGCAATGGCTTGGAAACCCTCTAGTCTCAAGATTTTGGCTTTCTTGACTCTTGCAAATATCCTCCTATCTGGTTACATGTAGGGTTCTCCTTCTTGATTCCACATTATTAATATGTACGCTCCATATATAGGCAAGAGACTATTCTTGGATGGGTTCTCAGACTTTGGGTTATTGGATTTGTCTTCTCTCATTTTCGTTGGAGACCTAAATCTACCCTATAACTTAGATTATCCAAATGAAACAAAGTTTTTGAAAATTTTATGTGAAAAGAAGTTTACTCATCCGTGAGTTCGAAGATCTAAAAAATATGGAAAACTTTTAGTTTAAGGGAATTATTACAAAGATTTAAGGTATTTGTTGAAAATTCCACACTCAACTTTCACAATCTTAATATTTAGTATTTAGATAGATAATAAAATTTTAGCGTTTTAATTAACTTGATAGGTGTGTTAATATTGCAATACAAATTTCATAACTTTATTTTAATTATTAATAATTATTAGGTGGATGGTGAGGATTCAACTTCCACATAATATTCTAGAATAATATTTGTAGTGGTCATATATCAAAAATTGATATTTATCTCAAAAGTTATTATGTCCTTTCTATTCTCTTAATTAAATTAATTAATTAGAAAAAAATGTATTTGAACAAGTGCCATATCAAATGATTTATTTATGTTTGGCATCTGGTATTCATAGGCCATGATATTGAGCCATGGTATAGAACGAATTTGGAAGAGAAACCATGGTACATAGATCACACACAAAACATTTTTTCTATTACACCAAACATCACACGATTACATCAAGTATATATGGTGCTTATGAGATGCAACAATTCCTAAACTAAGAGACTGGATGTTGTGAAAATTTCTCAACAACCCAATCACTCAACAAACCTAATCTCCCTATTTAGAAATGTAATCATTATTTCCAAGTCCCCCCTTTAACACTCACATTATCATATGAATCACAAATTACATATAAATCACATATTTCTAATTAATCTTCATCAGCACTCGCATCCACTCTGGAATCTCATAGACACCATCCTTTTTTTACCAACACTCAAGATACCACTTGAGCTCCATCTAAAAAATAATTATCTCTAACCATTGTTGACAAATTTTGTGGAATTGACACTTCTTGACCTCCAAACGGACAATATCAATGCTAAACCACTCTATGGACTAACTACCATTTATCAAAATGTAGCAAACTACAATTTTAACAATAAAATAGGTAAGTTTTCTGGATAATGAGTGTATCCAATAGTTAATTATACAACTGGCCTATCTAACACACAAGGATCTCATAAAAATAACCTAGAATTGATGCTTTTGAAGGTCGAAGCACAACATGATCCATCAACATATAACATACTCACATAATTAAATTAGTGATATGTTATCTCATCACCAAGAACGTAGAGAACCACTACTTTAGTTATATTTCTATGTTCTTTAATTGGTTCTACATTTTTTAACAAATAGAATAGAAGACTACACAAATGTTACAACAAAATCAATAACCGTGAAACTATCTGCTAGCATCCCAGCATAAAAAAGTCTCCTTGTCCCTCCCTGGTTGTTCATATATAGATGTTTCATCTTGAAGTTTCTCTTCTTCGTGAAGTAATTGATAGAGTGGTCAATTCTAAGAAAATCTCACTCATATATTAAGTTTACCAGAATCAATATGTTTTTATACAAACTCCAAAGAAATATCAAAAAATATAGTCGGTGACAAAAAATAAACTTGATGTTAGAAGTTACATCAATCTTGAAAATGAGAGAAATGCTGGCTTCAGTAGTTGTTGGGAATATGAATTTTTTAAGAAGCTCCACCAAACCTTTTGTTATTCTCTCCCGACGTGTTATTCTTTCTTGTGATGTATATTAGTGGAAACAAGTTAAATTGTCTTTTGTCGGCTGAGCTATTCGAATGCAGGGTTCAACGGTCAAATCCCACAAAGGTAATGAGATTGGAACAATATAGTGCAAACATTATTACAGTGACACTATCATAAAAAAAGTGTGAAACCAACATCATCTTGACCAAAAAAAGAGACGCAGTCAGACTTGCCAACTTCTTTTCTCAGATCATTCGTCATTGAAATCTGAAAAATGGTGACACAACTCTCTGTTGTGCACCCAACGAACTTCTTCTCAGCATGTTCTCAGAATGGGAAAGAAACTCGATGAAGATCAAACAGTTGGAGGGGAGGGATGCCTTTAGGTTCTATAAAGCTCTGATGGCAGACTCCGTGGAGACCTGGGCTAGAATCCCAACAACCACAACAACGAGATCAGTGAATTCTTGCTGCAACTTAGTGGTCGTGATAATGGGGCACCGAATGGCTGACACAGAGGCTCCAGATTGATGTTGAAATATCTTTCAAATGATATGAGTTGTTCCACACACAAATATGAAGAAAACATTGTCTGCCCCTCCGCACATATCTTCTTTGATCGTGGTCGATACCATTAGAAGACACAAACCACATCATTACAATAGCATCTGTCCCCAAATTGTTTGCACATAAGAACATTGGTAAAGCTTCCTTATTTGATATTTCAATGTATTCCTCTCCAGTGCATGTAACATATGACACTTAACATAAAATACATGAAACAAATACTCACATGTAATAATTTCTAACCAACACCTACTCTGCTCTATGTACACAACAAGGATTTAATTCTCAGGATTCCTCCATCCTCTGAGGCCCTCCCTGACGGAGTTAGGCCCATATGAGCTCTAATACCAACAAAGAAACAACCATGGTACATAGATCACACACAAAACAATTTGTCTATTCACCCAAAATCACACAATTAAGTCAAGTATATATGGTGCTTATGAGATCCAATAATTTCTAAAATAAAAAATTGGATATGGAGTAAATATCTCAACAACCCAACTATCCAACAAAGCAAATCTAGTTGTTTAGTAATGTGAGCATTATTTCCGAACGATATTGTAGCAAAGCTTATTTACAATCATAATTTAATTAATTTTATGATTTTTTTAAATTTGACCATATCAAATGTATCAAAAAAACAAATGTGGTGATGCCTGTTATAAATTAATTCTTATTTGCATTTATCAATTATTCAATTTCTATAATCACACTTTGTAGAAATATAATGGTAATACTATTTATTAATATTAAAACTTTGATACACTATTAAAGAGTATAATTATTGACGTATAGAATAAACTTGCAAACAAAATAACATGATATGGAGGCTTTTCTAATACTAGTGAGGGGAGTATGTGATTCTAGAAAGCCCTCGATGCCCACAGACATGCAATTGGGATCCAATGATCATACAAATTTAGATTCTTGGACCATTCGAAAAAGGCCCAATTGAAAGATAAGGAGCACTATGTTTAATGGTTATTTTCAATGGACTTAAGTATTGTAAGTAGCATAATGACTAATGAGGTTCTAATTTACATTGGTTGGTTTTCATATTGAAGTCACAATGTGGTGTTGGATGATAGTTGTCCATGATTATAAACCCAATGAATTTACATTAAACCCAAAGATTAATATTATAAACGCTATGAATAATATTATACCCTAGGAATATGAACCTTTAGATTAATAAACCCAAGTGCTTAATACTAAAAAGCTAATGGATTATAAAGCCAAGGGAGCAATATTAAACCCAAGGGGTAAATATTATAAACCCAAGGTATAAATACCCTAAGATAAATATTATAAACCCTAAAATAAAAATGGTTGACCATGGTTTACCATCGTTGACTTTCATACTGAGACAATTTTTCTCATAATGCAACATTGAAAGCTGATTAACCATGATTGATTTTCATATTAAGACAATCTTTGGTAGGACCGACATTAACCATAGTTGACCATGACTTTAAATGCAAGAGATTTCTACTAAATCCTATGATTAATATTATAAACCATGTGAATAATATTATACCAGGGAAAATTTGAAGAACCACCCTAAATTTATATGTATAATAAATGGGCAAATCCCCATGATACATAGGAAAAATGGGAGGAGATTTTATCAATAATATAATATGTATATATAATTTTTTTGGCGAATCTCTCACCATATTATATTATCTTGTAAAGTCATGGCAAATCTTTCACTGAATTATAAAATCTTGTAAGATCTTGGCAAATCTTTCACTGAATAATAAAACATTATGAAGCCTTGGCGAATGTTTTGTTAAAGTATGAAACCATACATGATAATAGGAAAACATATTCATTAAAATGCAATATACTAACATACATGTTTGGAAAAAAAACATAATTTTCTCTTCCTACAAACAATGGTGCAAGCTTTAGTGGTCATGTTTGTTAAGGTTCTTACTGCACTCTCTTTCATATCCTTCTATTAGTTTTGATAATATTTCATAACAAATTTCTTGTAGGTGTTGATCTTGACCATCATTTCTGTCAAGGTAGGAGAGATTAAGATTTTCTCTACTACCTTTGTCAAGCTACCAAATTTATTTCATATTCCATAGACTCCAACTATGACATAAAAAAAGAACACATTAAGTTTTTTTACCCCAACACGCGAACAAGTAGCAAGCCCCAACTATATAATATAAGAAAGTAGTAGGTATCCCAAAGGCCTAAAGGGGATCTAATGGAAAGAAGTGACCATTGTTAGAAGCCTTCCAACCAATATATAAATCTATAAATGTAGATTTAATAATATTTTAATTGGAAATCTTCAATTAAATAATCAATTTAATTATGTCTCTCCCAATCTAAATTGCTTATTAGCATAATTCACTACCTTCATACGTCTTGCATTTTTTAACAACGTTGTAACATGTGGATTAATTTCCTTTTTGGTGCACAATCTCTGCCTTTTAGGACAATATGATGCAGTTGCCCAACCCCTACAGATCATTATGACAAAATAAGAATAAGAGAGAAGATGAAAGGTTGTATAAACCAACATATTTTTCAAACAACTAATCCAACATCAGTACCTTAATTTTTTCATGAAGATATCATATTAAGAATGTTTAAAAAATGGTGGGAAATCTGGGTAGCAACTATCTCTCTTCTACGGCATGATGTGGAAAGAGTGATAAGATTTCACTATTTTGAATTTTTTTTGTTAAATCAAAAAAACCAATATTAATGGAGATATTAGTATTTTTTACTAAATTTTTTGAAGTGACTAAATGTAGTTTTAAACATTCACCTTAAGATGTTTTTTACAATATAATTTCCTAAGTCTATTTAATATCTTCATTAACATAAAGACCAACTTATATCCATCTTAACTCCACATCTACCACTCTTAGAGGGATGAAATCTATTTATCCATCTCAGCACTTGGTAGACTCGGATAAGATGGATCTAATCTGATAGAATTTCCCCTTTAAATAGTCTATGCTCACATGAATACCATGGTATTACCATGGGTTATCGTAAACCTGGAGCTTAAAAACTACTATTAGTAATTTATAAAAATTAATAAAATTAATAAAATTAATAACTGATTTTTATTTTAATCAAGTCAAAATGTTTAAGTGACATTAAATTACAAGATCCATTTTTACTCTTGATCTACCAAGCCCTGAGAGGCATCAAATATTTTTTCACTCTATATTTTATCCCTCTCGTTGCTTAGTAGATCCAAAGTAAAGATGGATCTATGCTAGTTTAATTCCCACCTTTAAGTAGGCTACATTCAATGTGAATAGCATGGGTCAATACCATGTGCCATATTTATTTTTATTAATACTAAAATTAGGGTTAATAATGTTTTTTTGCATGGTATTAATAATAATTTGGCCCATGGTATTTGGCCCATAGGCTTCACCTGAATATAACACATTTTTTGAGTGTTCGTAAATATAAGGTGAATTTTGGAGTTTGTTAGTGCCTAGATTTACCTCAGGCTAAAAAGGTAAGCTTCTAGGTCCACATCAAACCATGCTCAGCCTCGTAGCTAGCCCTACGAGGACAGGAGAGGGCTCTCTTCGGGTCAATCTCAGCAAAAGATAATCAGATGGGCTTGAGATGAACGATTTAACAACTAATCTTAGGCTAGGTATGAAGTGCAAGGATTTAATTTGAGTTTTTGGGGTTTTTTGTTGGAAAAAGGGAAAAACAAATTTGGGTCGGGGGATGAGGCCAAATGTTTGCGGAGTTCTGGTTGGGGCAAGGTAGGCAGTAGTTTTGATGCTTTAGATAGAATGAAATGGATAGAAAAGACTGCTGAGGACCTGAAGAGGGCAAGAGGTTGCAAGAATCCTCTTCAAACTGAAGAAAACATTGAAAATTAAACAAAACTAATAGGTAGAGCATAGCAAACTCATGAATTCTACCTTTGTCACTTAATTTGTTTAGTTTCAGAAGCAAAGAGAAGGGAAATGACATACATAAACATCAATGAACTTACAATTACATGAAGAAAAACACCATCAAAACACAGAGCCATAAGGATCCCAGCAAGTGCTGCAAAACGCTGGTCTTTCCTTTGCCAAAAATGCTGAAAATGAATGTACAATGAAGTGCCAGGCAATCCCAAGTGTCCAACCATGCTAATGAATAAAAGACAACATAATATAGACAAGCATAGATCCTCCTTGCCTCTAGGGGTCAAGCTCACATGTTTAGGAGTTGATCCAACTGATCCTAAACTGAGAACTAGAATCTAGGCATCATAATAGCTTGCCACTAGAAACAAGGAAATTGATTCATTTAGTTTCAAACAACCTCTAAATTCATGAATCTACCTATACAAGTAAACATATAGCATATTTACATCATGATCTCTTAATTTTTATCAAATTACATCATAAATTTTCCATTAGGAAAGTAAAAAAGTCAAACTAGGAAAAACTAGGCGAAAAACAGTGAAAAATTGAGTCAAACAGGCCAATTTTCCTCTATGCCTCGCTCCTGATTCTCTATGCATAGTGCCACTTTGGAGCTGAATTTATGGCCCTTCCCTGAGTCCAAGTTGAGCCTAATATAGCCCGTTGAAAAGCCCTACTTGTCTGCTTTCCATCCCAAGTGGAATATTTCAATTTGGCCTCCATTTACCCCTCCAAAAGTCCAATCTCCCAAGATTGCTTCCTGTGTGTCAAAATAGGGGCAGTGAGGTCATTTTTTGAGTGTTTTCGACCTCTTGAGGACTGAAAACTTGCCCAAATTTCTTGGCCATACACCAACAATCATAATTTTTCATGCCAAATCCAAAAATTAAAGTTTTTGAAATTTGGAGCTCCCTAACAAAAGCGCGTGCCACATGGCGCGACGCATAGGGAGGAAAACCTTGTTTTTAGTGCAAAAAATTTTCAAAATGAAAAAATTGCTCCAAATTTCTTGAAATTTGAGTTGGACCTTCTCTATCAAGAGCTATGATGGGCCAAGCATGCCTCGACCAATATCCAGAGTCGAGCATGCTCTTTTTTCCATTTTGATTCCTTCCATAATTTTGCCTTTAAACTGCTTGTTCTAGCTTGGCACACCATGTTCCTCGACAAGTAATGATATGACAAGTTTCTAAGCATGTTCTTCTCATTGATGGTCTTTTCTAGTTTCCTCTCCAAGTGGATATTAGTCCTCTCCAACTAAGACTCACGATGCTTGCTAATGTGTGAGTTTTCTTGATGACTATGAAGAGATTTATGGTGATTTTAGTTTTCTGCCACCAAGGGTAAGAATGTATGAGGGACTGTGGAGGGAGAAGGTAAGAGGGGTTTTAGAAATGTTGCTGACTGGAATTTGGGGAATAGAAGGGTTTTAGGGATAGTTTTTAGATTTTAGGATAACGATTAGGGTTTAAGAATGTGTAGCTAGGGTTTGGGAATTTTCATGTGGGATTTTGGGAGATGGGATTTGGGATATGGGATTAGTGAAATTTTTAGGGATAGGGAAATCAAGAGAAAAATGGAATAAGGGAGTGGTGAGGGAATAAAGGATGGACTTGGTAACAAAACAACAGTTTGAAACCCTAGGCAGTAATTTTCTTTGAGAAATTTCAAAGGTAGGGTTTGGTTTCTTTTGAACACTCACCATACAACAAACACCATCAAACCACCATCAAATTTGGATGAAAAGCAATGACAGAGGGTTAACCTACTTGAACAAGTGATGATCCACAAGTTTCCGGCGATTTGGAGCAAGTTTTGGCAATTTCGGGCTTTCTGGCTGTATGCACCGCGCCTCAAGTCCAACGCACTGTGCCTTATCTATGCGCTACACCAGTGTATTTTTGCACTAGAAATTGTTTCCCACTGCACCGCGCCAGTTGTCCAATGCGCCACGCCACCACCCAGTGCATAGCACGTTTTGCAGGAGACTTGTGGAGGCGTTCCTGGTGTCCACATTGGGCGAGGGATAGCTCATTGGAAAGGTATTTGAATGTAATTTCCAGCCCAACTATGATTTTTCAATTTGGTGTCCATTTTCCCTGTCAAAAATCAAATCTCCCAAGACTGGTCAAAATGTGCCAAATGAGGCAGCCTAAAGGTAGAGTGCTGTTGCAGTCAACTTTTGGAGGTCTTCGTCAACTCAAAATTGAGCTCATGATAGCTCATTGGAAATCTACTTGTGTCTAGGTAGCATTCTACTCATCAAGCATGTCATTTGGCCAACCAAGCTAGGCTAAAACGTGATTTTCCCAAGGTCACTTCAGAGGTGCATCAATTCTCCCGAGGCAACTGTATTTTTGAAATTTCTCTAAAACCATGATACCTGTCTAAAAATTGAAGGGGGATTTTCTTCCATGGCCTATTTTGGACAAAAACCTCTCCCAAGTTTCCAAAATTCATCTTTGATTACTCAGAAAGATCATTTGAGTGAAACCTATCCCAATGTGTGGAACAAGGGAGTTGTCGAAATGAATCGAAATGAAGGGAATAAGGGGCTTCTAAATTATTGAGAATATTTTGGGAGGTGGGGAGAGATGTTAGGAAGTATGGGAAAGTGGAATTTCAAATATTGAGCGAGGGGAAGGAGTCCAAAAAGGCAAAACACAGGCAAGAAACTAGGGTTTGTGCAAAAAAGAGGAATTCGGGGGGGTCTCAGTGATGGGAAGTGTTTAATAAGGTACTTGAAGGATAGGGGAAGGTGTATGAACATCTAGATACAAGTGTTGCTATTGATTTGACTATCCAAGAGAAATTACCTTCAAAACCCTAGGAGAGGGAAATGAACTTTACCTAGGCGCAACTGAAGCATGAACAAGGTGTAAAATAACCCAGTGGAACTTGACATGATGATGACAAGCCTCTGAATGATGATACACTCAGCTGAATGGTGACATGGATCGACATTTGGACAACTTTGAAAAGAGTGAAAACAAACCCTATACCTAATACGTAGTGACCAATTTTTTATTGAAAACTCACTGAAATGACAAAATTTGACCTTGACACCTTAAAATCACTTTGTAAGAGAAAGTTTGATCACTGGAGGAAGGCTGCGAATACTGACACTAACATTGGCTTCAATGGGGATGGTAGCTCCTTGGAGGTGCCAAGAACTATAGATCTCTAGGAAAGCAGGCAATGCCTTCATCCATTGGGCAATGGAGTCAAAAACTCAAGCTGAAATGCATGACTGAAATTTGATGACTTGATGACACAAATTGACTCTCACTCAACTAAAAACTGACTCGATACTTAAACATAACTGACAATCTGAAAAATATGCTGAAAATGGAGCTTATTCATCAAAACCTACTCTAACAGTTTCATTCATCACCTGATCAAGTGAAATGAAACAACCAATGCAACCGAGTAAGTATTCCTACTGTTGTTTGAATTATCCGCAAGTGCTTGGTTATGAACAACAAGAGAGAACTACTGAAAGGCAACTGCCATGAAAACTTGGAATCAAGTTGACTACTGATAAACTTACAAAGCATGAGTTGACTGGATGACTTTAAGAATATTGAGAAAGGATCTTCATAAACATAGCTGTTGATTTCCATTAACACATTACTGCTATGGTCCAAGTAATCTTCATAGCTGGATATTAAGATTTTCCTCACATCTGTGCTGTCTTTCTTTTGTGATGGCAGCGGGCTGTCAAAAGGGTCCTAAATTTCGTGAATAACCAAACTCTGTTGCTGATTCCAAACAGAACAAAAGTCTCCTTTATCAATATCCTCATATGACTGCAAACCTTGGTATGGGCTATGCAATGAACAATCTATTAAACAAGATAATGAAGGCGACTTTTGAATAAGATTATTATTAACATTCTTATCTCGCACATGGTTAGCCAATGGGGAAGAACTTTTACAGCAAACATCATCCAACACACCAGCAATAGGATCATCAAAAACTTGAGAAGATTGTTGCGATGTGTCTATTGAAACTATATGACATCCTACTGGTTGATCATCTTTTTCTTTAGAGATATTACAAAGATTTTGTTTTATAAATTGAAATGCTTCGAAACAAAAGGGTACAAAATCCTCTTGGATCATTAAATCATGTATTTCGACTACCACACCTTCATATGTAATATGACCTTCATCCTCAACATTAAAATTGAGCGATTGTTGATTTCCTACAGGCTGCTCATTCGAAGATTTATTGTGCAATTTTCCCTTCAAAAACTGAAATGATTCAAAACAGAAAGGTAGGGATTCATCCTATATTGTTTGATCATATGTTCCAGCTTCCATGTCTTCATGTGCAACTTGACAACCAATGGCATTTGGGGGTTGGAAATCTAAATATGAGAAGTCTTGACCAAGGTTTTTATTTCCCTCAAGATGGTCCAGATCAAGACTTGTTGACAGTTGATTTCTGATTGCATGGAAATTGTCTCTGATGAACTGAAATGAATCAAAACAAAAAGGAAAATATCCTTCACTTACTTCAAATTTGTTGTACTTTCCTTGTCATTGTCATAGTTGATATGTGATGGTTGAAAATTGTATTCGAGCTACTGAAAGTGAACTTCTTCCTCCCAGAAACTAGCTGCTAATTTGTCTACAATATTAGCTTCTATTTGGAGAACATAATCATCATCACACTGATCAAACTGAGGCAAATCATTAGTATAAAACACATCATCAAGCATACATGTCATATCAACATATCTCTCTTTGCTAATATGATATATAAAACTATCATTATCAGATATATGATAGCTGGGATAAGAAAGAAAATGTTTTGGCTCAACAACTTGTTCTTCTTCAATCAACGAGCCATGGGCTTGAACATCATAATCATTCCTTGTGGTGATCCTTTGCATAATCTCTTCCACCGCACTTACCAAAATATCAATCTTTACCTCTAAAGATGTTGATTCCTCTCGATCTATGTTTTTCATCTCTTCTTCCTTCAACTTTGCCCTCAAGATCAACAAATGAGCCTCTACATTTACTACACTATTATGCATCTCGTGAAGTGTTGCAATATTCCTTTATCTTAGCTAAAACTCCATTTCTAGATCAAAGGCACTCGGGTAGTGCAAGAGAGCGGATCCAGGAGGAGGTCTTATTTCAATAGGCATCGAGTAATAAACTTGGTTAAATCTGGCTAAAAAATGTTGTACGCTCTCCCCAGGTTGTCTTTTCAACTGGTTATACTCTTCTATAATCAAGAAAGGGTTTTGTCTGACCACCCACCTATCGAGGAAAAATTTGACGAACTGCTGGAAATCTGAGATGCTTGCATCAGGCACGGTTTTGAACCAACTCTTGACTTTGCCTTTCAAAGAAAGAGCAAAAATCCTTATACTAACATATTCTTCATCAACTTCAGAAAGGTCGAGAAAAGACTCAAATTTTAATACATGTCTTTCAGCAGTGATGTTGTCGTGTTCACCATCAAATCTTGGTAGATATAGATCATGATTTTTAGGGAAACCATGGGATATAGGAGGTAAAATCAGAGGCTTGTATCGATCTAGAATTTTACAAGGTGTATGAGTATGTACATAAGGTTTAGAATCAGTCTTGGTCTCTTTAAGCTCGTCATTTGAAGACAGTCATCAAAATATATAGAAAAAGGGTCTTGATCAAGCTCAAAGGCATGTAAATCTTTGGTATTTACAATCTTCAAAGGGAAGGAATCAAATGCAGGCCGATGATCTCTTCTTAAACACAATATACTTTGCAAAGCCTTCTTGACATTCTCGGGAAAAGAGAAGAAATAATTTACAACAAAGAACAAAATGTGTTGGATGAAATTTCAACTTGAATACCTGATCTGTCCATATTGTCCTTTCATGTTTTTGCTGGTCAGGTTCATCCTCCAGTGGAGTCTTTGGATCTGATCTCGAAAATGATTTGGAATCGACAGGTGAATGATTTTACCCTTGCTGTTTCTGATCATTGTTCACCATCAACAATCAGATCTCACTTGATACATGTACTGGGGTGATCGTTTAGATCAAATGTTCAGTTTATAAACTAGACCAGAGATTGACTGAAGCAGCTTTCATCTACTTATGCTAATGCAAAGCAAAAGCATTTTGAAGGCTACCTGGTTAACTTCAGGCTCTGTTTGTAGTATATAAAGAAAAACAACGATAATAAACTTTCTTCCCCAATATGGTTGCCACTATGTTAGTGCCTAGATTTAGCTCAGGCTGAAAAGGTAAGCTTGTAGGTCCACATCAAACCACGCTCAGCTTCATAGCTCGCACTACGAGGATAGGAGAGGGCTATCTCTGGGTCAATCTCAATAAAAGATAATCAGATGGGCTTGAGATGATTGATTTAACAGCTAATCTTAGGCTATGTATGAAGTGCAAGAATTTAATTTGAGTTTTTGGGGTTTTTTGTTGGAAAAATGGAAAGGAAAATTTGGGTCCGGGGATGAGGCCAAATGTTTGGAGTGTTCTAGTTGGGGCAAGGTAGGAAGTAATTTGGATGCTTTAGATTAAATGAAATGGATAGAAAAGACTACTGAGGAGCTGAAGAGGGCAAGAGGTTGCAAGAATCCTCTTCAAACTGAAGAAAATATTGAGAATTAAACAAAACTAACAGGTAGAGCACAACAAACTCATGAATTCTACCTTTGTCACTCAATTTGTTTAATTTCAGAAGCAAAGAGAAGGGAAATGGCATACATAAACATCAATGAACTTACAATTACATGAAGAAAAACACCATCAAAACACAAAGCCATAAGGATCCCAACAAGTGCTGCAAAACCTTGGTCTTTCCTTTGCCAAAAATGCTGGAAATGAATGTACAATGAAGTGCCAAGCAATCCCAAGTGTCCAACCATGCTAATGACTAAAAGACAACATAATATAGACAAACATAGCTCCTCCTTGCCTCTAGGGGTCGAGATCACATGTTTAGGAGCTGATTCAACTGATCCTAAACTGAGAACTAGAATATAAGCATCATAACAGCTTGCCACTAGAAACAAGGAAATTGATTCATTCAGTTTCAAACAACCTCTAAACTGATGAATCTACCTATAAAAGTAAAAATATAGCATATTTGCATCATGGTATCTTAATTTTGATCAAATTACATCATAAATTCACCATTAGGAAAGTAAAAAAGTCAAACTAGGCAAAACTGGGCGAAAAACAGCAAAAAACTGAGTCAAACATGCCAATTTTCCTTTATGTGTCACTCCTGATTCTCTATGCATCGCGCCACTTTGGAGCTGAACTTGAGGCCCTTCCTGGAGTACAAATTGAGCCCAAGATAGCTCATTGAAAATCCCTTCCTATCTACTTTCCATCCCAAGTGGAATATTTCAATTTTGCCTACATTTGCCCCTCCAAAAGTAGAATCTCCCAAGACTGCTTCCTGTGTGTCAAAATAGGGGCAGTGAGGTCATTTTTTGAGTGTATTCGACCTCTTGAGGACTCACAACTTGCCCAAATTTCTTGGCCACACACCAAAAATCATAAATTTTCATTCCAAATCCAAAAATGCAAATTTTTTGAAATTTGGACCTCCCTAGCAAAAGTGCGCACCATGTGGTGTGACGCATAGAGAGGAAGACCCTGTTTTTTAGTGCAAAAAATTTTCAAAATGCAAAAATTGCTCCAAATTTCTTGAAATTTGAGCTGAACCTCCTCTATCAAGAGCTATGATGGGCCAAGGATGCCTCAGCCAATATCTAGAGTCGATCATGCTCTTTTTGCCTTTTTGATGCCTTCCTTAATTTTGTCTTTAAACTCCTTGTTCTAGCTTGGCACACCATGTTCCTCGACAAGTAATGATATGATAGGTTTCTAAGCATGTTTTTCTCATTGATGGCCTTTTCTAGTTTCCTATCCAAGTGGATATTGGTCCTCTCCAACTAAGACTCACGATGCTTGCTAATGTGTGAGTTTTCTTGATGACTATGAAGAGATTTATGGTGATTTTAGTTTTCTGCCACCAAGGGTAAGAATGTATGAGGGACTGTGGATGGAGAAGGTAAGAGGGGTTTTAGAAATGTTGTTGACTGGAATTTGGGGAATAGAAGGGTTTTAGGGATAGTTTTTAGATTTTGGGATAATGATTAGCGTTTACGAATGTGTAGCTAGGTTTTGGGAATTTGCATGTGGGATTTTGGGAAATGGGATTTGGGATATGGGATTAGTGAACTTTTTAGGGATATGTGAGTTTAGGGATAGGAAAATCAAGAGAAAAATGGAATAAGGGAGTGGTGAGGGAATAAAGGATGGACTTGGTAACAAAACAATAGTTTGAAACCCTAAGCAGTAATTTGCTTTGAGAAATTTCAAAGGTAGGGTTTGGTTTCTTTTGAACACTCACCATACAACAAACACCATTAAACCACCATCAAATTTGGATGAAAAGCAATGACAGACGGTTAACCTACTTGAACAAGTGATGATCCACAAGTTTCGGGCTATTTGGAGCATGTTTTGGCAATTTCGGGCTTTCTGGCTGTATGCGTCGCGCCTAAATCCCAACGCGCCATGACTTATCTATGTGCCCCGCTAGTATATTTTTGCAGTAGAAATTGTTGCCCAATGTGTCGTGCCAATTATGTGCACCGCGCCACCACCCAGTACATAACACTTTTTCCAGGAGACCTTTGGAGGCCTTCCCGATGTCAAAATTGGGCACATGATATCTTGTTAGAAAGGTACTTGAGTCTAATTTCCAACCCAACTAGAATTTTTCACTTTTGAGTTCATTTTCCCTGTCAAAAATCAAATCTCCCAAGACTGGTCAAAATGTTCCAAATGAGGCTACCTAAAGGCAGAGTGCTGTTGCAGGCAACTTTTGGAGGTCTTCCTCAACTCCCAATTGAGCTCATGATAGCTCATTGGAAATATATTTGTGTCTAGGTATAATTTTACTCATCAATCATGTCATTTTACCAACCACACTAGGCGAAAACTTGATTTTCCCAAGGTCACTTCAGAGGTGCATCAATTCTCCCGAGGCAACTGTATTTTTGAAATTGCTCTAAATCCATGATACCTGTCTAAAAAGTAAAGGAGGTTTTTCTTCCATGGTATATTTTGGAAAAAACCCTCTCTCAAGTTTCCAAAATTCATCTTTGATTACTCAAAAGGATCATTTGAGTGAAACCTATCCCGATGTGTGGAACAAGGATTTTGTCGAAATGAATCAAAATGAAGGGAATAAGGGGCTTCTAAATTCTTGAGAAAATTTTGGGAGGTGGGGAGGGATGTTAGGAAGCAGGCGAAAGTGGAATTTCAAAGATTGAGTGAGGGGAAGGGGTCCAAAAAGGCAAAACATAGGCGTGGCCTTGAAAATTGTCAAGTTGTAGCAAGAAACTAGGGTTTGTGCAAAAATGAGGAATTCGGGGGATCTCAGTGATGGGAAGTGTTTAATGAGGTACATGAAGGATAGGGGAAGGTGTGTGAACATCCGGATACAAGTGTTGCTAATGATTTGACCATCCAAGAGAAATTACCTTCAAAACCCTAGGAGAGGGAAATGAACTTTACCTAGGCGCAACTGAAGCATGAACAAGGTGTAAAATAACCCAGTGGAACTTGACATGATGATGACAACCCTCTGAATGATGATACACTCAGCTGAATGGTGACATGGACCGACATTTGGACAACTTTGAAAAGAGTGAAAATAAACCCTAGACCTAATACCTATTGACCAAATTTTGCTTGAAAACTCACTGAAATGACAAAATTTGACCTTGACACCTTAAAATCACTTTGTAAGAGCAAGTTTGATCACTGGAGGAAGGTTGCAAAGATTGACACTAACAGAGTTTATATAAAAAAAAATGTTTTATTTATTTACCATACCTCTCGTTTATTTATATTTTTATTACTTTACTATATCTCTTTTATAAATATGGTATTTGGTCCGTGATTCACTTAAATAAAACCTCCTTTTTGAGCCTTCTTAAATAGAAAGAGCGTTATGGACTAAATATAAATAAAGGTTTTATTTATTTACCATACATCTAGTTTATTTATATTTTTATTTATTTACCATACGTCTCGCTTATTTATACTTTTATTAATTTACCATACCTCTTTTATAAATATGGTATTTGGCCCATAGGATTCACTTAAATAAAACCTACTTTTTCTATCCTTCTTAAATAGAAAGAGGGTTATGGACTAAATATAAAAAGAGGTTTTATTTATTTACCATACCTCTAGTTTATTTATATTTTATTTGTTTACCATACCTTTGGAGTAGGTATTAAAATACGTTTTATTTATTTACCATACCTCCACTTTATTTATATTTTTATTTATTGGGACCAAATACAACCTCCCAAACCAGAAAATGGGTGATTGCAAATGAATTTAACATTGCAAAGCAGAAAATCGGGAGATTGTAATGGAATATAACCTCCCAAATTAGGCGAATCGGGTCAAATGAGTCTTCTCATAGTTTATCCACCCCTCTTTTGGGGCTAAAGTGAAAAAAATAATTATTTTTTAAATAAAAGTTGGGCTAAATGTATGAAATGCGTGTTTTATAAAAAAAAAAAAAGTTCCCCTCTAAAATGAAAAACCACTTAAATTTCGCCCTTGGGCTAAAATTTGCCCCTAAAATTTACCATGTATTATACCCTAGGAATATGAACCCTTACAATAATAAACCCAAGGGATTGATATTATAAGCCCAAGGGAATAATAAATCCAATGGATTAATTCTAAAATCCCAAGATATTGTAAATCCAAGGGAATAACATAAATCGATGGGATTAATATTATAAATGCAAGGTATATACACCCTAAGATAAATATTATAAACCTTGAAATAAACATGGTTGATCGTGGTTGACCATAACTCATTTTCATATTGAGAAACTATTTGTCACAAATATGCGTTGGATCATGGTTGATCATGGTTTGGCATGAGTTATTTTCACATTGAGACATGGTTGACCATGGTTGATTTTCATATTAACACAATATTTGTCACAATGTGACGTTGGACAATGGTTGACCATGATTGGTTTTCACATTCAGACAACCTTTGGCACAATGCAATGTTGGAAAATTGTTGGCCATGGTTGACCATGTTTTATTTTCTTATTGAGACAATGTTTTTCATAATGCGATGTTGGGGCATGGTTGACCATAAATGACCATGGTTGTCACAATGTGAGTTTGGACGAAGAGATAATATTTGTCACAATGTTACCATGGTTCATCATGAATTATCATGGTTGACCATGGTTGATTTACATATTAAGAAATTCTTTGACACAATGTGACATTTGAACATTGTTAACCACGGTTCATTTTTATATTGTGACACTCTGTGTAACAATGCGCCTTGGTTCATTTTCATATTGAGAAAATCTTTGTCACAATGTGAAGTTGGACGATGGTTGGCCATGATTAAACCCAATGGATTTATATGAAACCCAAGTATTAATCTTATAAACCCTATGAATAATACTATACCCGAGAAATATGAACCCTTAGATTAATAAATGTAATGGATTAATACTAAAAACCCAAGGGAACAATATTAAACCCAAGGGATGAATATTATAAATCGAAGGTATAAAAACCCATTGTTAATTTTCATATTGGCAAAATCTTTGTCACAATGCGAAATTGAACCATGGATGACCATGGTTGATTTTCATATTGAGACAATCTTTGACACAATTTGACAATGGACCATCATTGACCATGGTTGACCATGATTGTAAATATAAGAAATTTATATTAAACACTAGGATTAATATTATAAACCCTATGAATAATATTATACCCCAGGAAAATGGGTTTCTATTATAAACCCAAGGGGATAATAAACCCAATGGATTAATTCTAAATCCCCAATGTATTATAAATCCAAAGGAATAATATAAACTGAAGGGATTAATATTATAAACACAAGGTATATAAACCATAAGATAAATATTATAAACCTTGAAATAAACATGGTTAACTATGGTTGACATGGTTCATTTTCATATTGAGACAATATTTGTCACAAAGTGAAGTTGGACCATGGTTGATTTTCATATTGAGAAAATATTTTCACAATGTGATGTTGGACAATGGTTGACCATGATTATAAAGATAAGGGATTTATACTGAACCCAAGGAAAATGAACCTTATGAATAATATTACACCCTAGGAAAATGAACCCTTATATTAATAAAAACAACAAATTAATATTATAAACTAAAGGGAATGATAAACTCAAGGGATTAATAGTAAAAACTCAAGGTATAAACCTAGGTATATAAAACCTAAGATAAATACTATGAAGGATAAAATAAACATGGTTGGTCATGTTCTAGCATGGTTAATTTTCATATTGAGATAATGTTTACCACAATGTGACATTGGACCATGGTTGTGCATGGTTAACCATGATTATAAACCCAAGGGAATTGTATTAAACCCTAGGATTAATATTATAAACTTTATGAATAATATTTTACCCTTGGAATATTAACCCTTAGATTGATAAACCCAAAGGATTGATATTATAAACCCAAGGGATCAATTCTAAAACCCCAAGGTATTATCAACACAAGGGAATAATATCAAGCCAAAGGGATTAATAATATAAACCCAAGGTATATAAACCCCAAGAGAAATATTAAATACCCAAGGGATTATAAAACCAAGGGAATAATATTAAACCCAAGGGATAAATCTTATAAACCCAAGGTAATAAAGCCATATTATAAATATTATAAACCCTAATATAAACATGGTTTACCATGGTTGACTACAGTTGATTTTCGTATTGACATAATATTTGTCACAATGAAATGTTGGACTATGGTTGACTATGATTGATTTTCATCTTGAGACAATCTTTCTCACAATGTGACTATGGAGAATCATTCACCACACCTTAATTATTTTAATAATAATAGCACGACATAGTTTTCAAAAGAGTATTATAATAATAATACATTAAATTTGGAATTTTTACCCAAAATATCTAACAAGCTTTCTCCAAGGTTCAAAATTGAGTTTTTTACTTTTGCAAAACCCACATGACAAGTTTTCAAAGCTCTTGAAGGTCACACAGAGATAATTTTTGTAGGGTTCATAGACAATTTCTCACGGTAGCCACACCCACAAAGATATCCAGTGACTCAATTCTACACACACTATCCACTGGATTTAACAAAAATTCCATTCATGCAGTGACGGATTTTGATACACTGATCCGGGCAAACCCATGGCTATAAAGGTAAATGGTGGTAGCTTTGTAATTTTTCCTAGGTGCAAACAGGTTTTCTATATAGCCTCTTACACGATAGCTAATCCATTAACAAAATTTATAGCTACCCCTTCTTTGACAGTGGTCCTCTCAACCACAATCTTAGCTCGAACCATTGCTCTAATACCAAATTGGAATATTAGAGGGATGCATATAGAGAACACATAACTAAAACTACAAAGTCTCACATTATGTGAGATCAAACTCTATTACAACCCAAATTGAAGTTCTTCAATTCAATTATTTTTTTTATTATTATTTTTTTTCTGTATGTATTAATTTTTTACATGTCATATTAAATATTGAAAATAAAATTCTCTTACTTTGAATTAGAAAGCACTTATTAATGGAATAAGAAATATCTTACTCTTTTTTTCTTATTTGATGTTACAATCCTTTATTCAACATGCATATCAAAATATTTGATTTATAACCTACATTAAACTTTTCATTTTTATTAATGTATTTAAATTGTATATATCAACTCCATATTAAAAATTATTAAATTTCGCATCTCAATGGAAAGTGAATATGAAAGAAAAACTTTAAAATTAAATTACTTTATTCTTTTCTATATAAAATTGTATTATGTTATTTAATATGGATATTGAAATATTTTAATAGTAAATTAATTTTTGCTATTAATATATTTTCGTTTTAAATATTACATGTAAATTGAACCTATAATGAATTGCGCATCATTTAGTATCCAAATATCCTTTTATGTCAACTTCTTAGTGAGAAGAGAGGAATTGGTGGAATGATGGAACCGGGGAGCGCGCGACGATCTTCCTTCTAGGGTTTCTGTAAACTCTGCTATGGCAGAGTCCTCCTAACCAAGGTCAGCTTTGACAGTGGTTGGTTGTTTAGCGGTCATAGGTTTACTATAGGAAATCTCAAGACCCATGATTCTCTTCAGGGGGAGGACGTTGCGCCTTCCCCAAAGGACGACAGCAAGCAACAACAGAATGGAGAAAACGACAACTCAGAGGCGCAGACTGATGATAATACGGATCCAAGCTCACATCAGGGTAGAGCTCAGGGTAAACAGGATCAACCCAAGGTCAGTTCATCTACATGCAAGCCAGTAGCTACTGAGAGGCCAAAAGTAGAGTTTCCAAGCCACCGAATCAATGCCAGGATACAGTTCATGAGGGATCATGCATTAATAGGCAAGTTTATAGGACTCTGGCCAACTAAGAAAGCGCTGAGAAGTTGGATAGCCTCAAAATGGAACCCAAAAGGCCACATTACTCTGCAACTAGGGCCGTAGGGTTTTTTTATGATCATTTTTAACTGCTTAGAGGACCGGAACAGGGTTCTGGATAGAGGGACATACTTCTTTAACGCTACTAGTCTGTATCTCAGAGGTTGGGTAGAGCGCTTTCACCCTGACAAGGAAGATCTCAGCTGGGCGTCGGTCTGGATAAGGCTTTACTCGCTTCCTATGGAATATTGGGAGGAAGAATCCTTACAAGAAATCGGAAACGCACTCAATGAGTTTATCAAAGTAGCAGAGGAAACAAAAATCAGTAGATACACCTCATATGCACGGATTTGCGTCTACATGCACCTCAATCAGGCCCTGCCAGATGCGGTAAGTTTATTTCGTGATGATATTAAATGGGTTCAGCTGATCGATTACGAGCATGTACCGTTTCGGTGTAGAAAATGTCATGATCTGGGCCACTTATTTAGGGACTATCCTCTAAATCAAAAACACAATTCCCAGACGTCCTTGGACAAGCCTGGTCCTGATGGATTCACTAAAGTGGATAGCCGCGGAAGAAACCACAAGAAACCAGCAACTAACCCCAAGATGCATCCAACTAGCTCTTCCAAACCTTCAACCAGTAACAGCTTTGCAACTTTGGCAAGAGCTAATGATCCTGATTCCGAAAGCCCCTCTCCTCCTGAGGAGGAAAACAACAAAGATAAACAGGAAGCGCAAAAAAACCCCTTATCTCTCCCAGAAGACTCATTGATCAACAAAAATCTCTCCCATACCCAGATCTAAATCCTAGCTTGGAACTCTCAAGGAATGGAGGTCGATAACACAACACTCGGCCCTAGAATAGCAGCATAAACAACTGAAGAGATACAAGAATCGCAGTACATGGAGGAAGAACCTGAGAGCATAGATATTGGAGAACTTGATATCCTAGGACTAGAGCAGGCATGCAAAAAAAGAAGCTTTGAAAAAATCCCAGATTGGCAAGTAGACAACCTGGTGGAGGTCCTATCGCGCGCTCAAAAGCATCACTCTCTTGGTGTTTAGATTGGAAGTCCTTGGGATGGAAATTTTATTGCCAAAGACAACAAAAAGCATGGGAGGAAAACCGATCTCCAACAAACTATCGAAATAGGAGAAATGTTAGTGGAGTCAGGCAGATACTCCAAGCTAACTAAGTACTTCAACATCAACCGCAATTCTTCCCAATGAAGTTGATATCTTGGAACATCAGAGGGCTCAATAGCCCAAGGAATGGTAGATTACTCAAAAACATGATCATGCAAGAAAAACCTCAAATTCTATTCTTGCAAGAAACCAAATGCAATTCAAATGATTTGGAAAAAATTGCACCGAAAGCCTGGCTAGGTGGTCTAGTAACTGTTGTGGATGCTCATGGGTGTCTGGCAGCCTAACAATTCTATGGGACACGCGCACTATTCTTCTCAACAATATACATGCAAATAAGAACTTCATCGAAGCAATTTTTCACATAAATGGAACCAACATTTATGGACACATGACTAATGTGTATTTTCCTCAGGAAACTATGCATAAAATCGAAATCCTGGACACCCTTTCAGAGCTCAATAAAAATAGGTTACATCCTCTTTGGATTTCTGGGGGCGACTTCAACATGATTCCAAGGTTGGAAGAAAAAAAGGGAGGAAGGTACAGAGGAAATAGAGATGGGAGTCACCTAAGAGACTTTATTCAGAACAATTGGCTTATTGATATCCCCTCCAACAACGATCTTTTTACATGGAATAACAAAAGAGGAGGGTCACAACAAATTTCTCTCACTTGGACAGATTCCCTTTATCAGACAATGCAATTCATTTGGGAGGAGAATTTGTTGCTTCTATCTTGCCGATATTGGGTTCCGATCACTAGCCTATTTCCCTTCAACGGAATCGCCCTGGACACAACATTCGATGGCCTTTTCATTTTTAAGCCTTCTGGATGTCTCATCCAGACTTTAATAACCTTGTCAACTCAGAATGGAGAAACTTTTCACCTCCTCGTGGTTCCAAGATGTTTCAATTTTAGCAGAAGCTCAGACACCTCAAAGGAAAAATCAAACACTGGAACCATAATTCTTTTGGTAACATTTTCCAGGCTCAAAATGCCATCAATCAAGACATGAAGAATTTGTAGCAGAGGATCATAATCTAAGGACGAACTGAGGACCTGTCAAAATAGGAAAAAATTCTTGAATCACAAATTCTAGAAAGGGAAAAATAGGAAGAAACCCTATGGAAACAGAAATCAAGAATAAAATGGCTTAAGGACGGAAAAAAAAAAACACAAAATTTTTTCATAGAAATACCGTTCAACGTAGAATGAATAATAACATATCCCACATTCAAAATGAGTAGGGAGCAAAGAATGAAACTCATGAAGGCATTGAAAGTGAATTCCTCAATTATTTCAAGCAAGCTCATCAAGAGCCAAATATAGATAGAATGCCAGCTATTGATAAATTTTTGAGGAACATTCCCAAATTAATCTCAAAGGATCATAATCACCTCCTTTTCAGACCTGTAGACCTTCAGGAGGTTGAAGAGGCAGTGCGTCAATTGAAAGCTGGTAAAGTGCTAGGTCCAGATGGATTCACCTCCAATTTTTTCCACAACTTCTGGGACCTGATCAAATTGGAGATTTGGCAAGTGGTGGAGGAATCGTGTACATTAAGATGGATGTTCCCTAGTTTAAATGCCACTTTCATTGCATTTATTCCCAAGGAGACGAAGCCCAACGCTCCTGATAAGTATCGACCTATCGCTTTATGCAATATAATTTATAAGATTGTTTCCAAAATTATTGCTTCCAGACTGAAATTACTGCTTCCTCTCATCATCTCGCCTGAGCAATCCAGTTATGTAGAAGGCAGGCAGATAATAGATGGAATTATCCTAACTCATGAAATAATCCATTCACTGAAGCAATCCAAGAAACCAAGTATGCTGCTCAAAATAGACTTATCCAAGGCTTTTGATAGCGTAAGTTGGATTTACACTCAAAAAATTCTAACAGCTTTTGGTTTTGCTCCTCTTTGGGTAAGGTGGGTTATGAGTCTGTTATCTTCATCTTTCTTTTCTGTGCTAATCAAGGGTATACCCTCACCCACCTTTTGTCCCTCTAGGGGAATTAGTCAGGGAGATCCCCTTTCTCCCTTCCTTTTCATTATCATGGTAGAGGTATTGGGTCGCAACATCAAAACAACACAGCAATCTTAGCTCCTCAAAGGCTTATCCTTTCACAACTCCCCTACTTTTTCTCACCAACAGTTTGTTGATGACAACATGCTTTTCGGCCATCCATCTGTTCAGGAAGCCGGTCAACTCAAATCTCTTTTGTCGGATTTCTTAGAAGCCTCTGGAGCCCATGTCAATAAAATCAAGTCTCAAATCTTCTTTTTTAACACTCCTGTTATTACCCATGCAGCTATAGCGTGTATTCTTGGTTTCACCATTGCCGTTCTCCCTTCCAAATATTTAGGAGTGCCTCTAACAGCCTCGACTCTCAAGAACTCATCTTGGAAAATCCTCTTAGAAAAGCTTGAGGCTTAACTCTTCCTTTGGACTCAGAGGACTCTTAATTTGGCCAGTAGATTAGGCCTCATAAAAGTTGTTCTTCACTCCATGCCGCTCTACCTCTTTTCTATCTTGGCCACCCCCAAGTGGATTCTCAAGGAAATCAAGAAACTCCAACGTTCCTTCTTATGGGGAAGTTGTGGACCTACCCGTAAATGGGCTCTTGTCAAATGGGATAAAGTTTGCCTTCCGAAATGCGCTGGTGGCATTGGTTTGAGGGATCCATCTCATAGTAATGAAGTCATGGGAGCCAAAATTTGGTGGAGATGGCTCTCTGCACCCTTCGCTCCCTGGGCTTCTCTATGGACCACCAAATATGCAAGCAACTGCCCAATTAAAGAACGAATACGAATGTCAGAAGTTAGCATGGGATCATTGATATGGAATTCGGCCAAACAACACAGGAACTTAATTCAGCAACACGGTTTTTGGGAAGTCAAGAATGGCAACACAGCTAGGTTCTCGGAGGACTCCTGACAGCAATTACCAGAGCTCAAGGACCTTCTTTCTCACCTACATCTACCAGAGCAGGATTTGCATGAGTTAGACAAGGTCAGAAACTTTTGGAATCCCTCCTCCATCCAGGATTACAACGATGGAATGAAGCGGATCAGATCCTAAGGCATGAAACAGAACAGGCTCAACAATCTCTTACATCAGAATTACTGAAAAGAAAAATACTTTTTTTCATAGGAAATAGATATCCTTAGGTGGGGATATGAAGAAAAGGGCACTTTCACCACAAAGGAAGCTTAAAATATATTCACTAAGGAGCATACGGTCAAAGATGTACTATGGAGAAAAGTCTGGGACCCCTCCAACTAGCTGAAAGTTTCTACCTTTCTCTGGCTCCTATGTCAAAATAAGATCCTCACATGGGATAATCTCAGAAAAAATAATTATCATGGACCTTCCAGATGTCCCAACTGCAAGCAAGAAGAGGAATCCGTTACACATCTTATGCAATCTTGTCATACTGCGTGCAAGTTATGGGAAAAATTTAACTTTTGCTGCCAAAAAGAGGGCAAAGTGCATGGGGATATCATAGCTATAGTTCACAATTCGAACCAAACACCTTATCAAAGAAAACTTCTAAACACCCTGTGGAAGCTTATTCCTGGATTCCTAATGTGGTACATTTGGAAGGAAAGGAATCATCGGATATTCAAAGATCAATCCATGCTTATGGAAAATCTCTGGACCATCATCTGCCAAAATATCAAAGAATCCCTCTCCATCCTTTCTTGGTCCCAGGAAGATCTTCCTTCTCTACCGCAAGAAAAATCCATATGGGCAAAATAGAATATTCAATTGAATCAAGAGCTTTTCTCCGAAGGAAATCTACCTTCGCTAGGCAGTCTACCCACAAAGTGGATCCCTCCTCCCAATAACATGATACAGCTGAACTTTGATGGAGCCTCAAAAGGAAATCCAGGAAATTCGGGCTTTGGAGGGATCTTCAGAGACCATCAGGGAACTCTTCTTTTTCCTTTTTTTGGTTCAAAAGGATGGGATACCAACAACTCAGTGGAATTGGAAGGCTTATGGCAAGGTCTTATCTTAGATCAAGACAAAGGATTCTTTCCACTTATCATAGAAGGGGATTCCCAGATCATTATAAATATGGTTTCCAAAATCATGCAAGGCACTCCCTTCCACAAGGTGAGGAATAGCTGGAGAATGGAAAAAAGGCTTGATCTCATTGATATTTGGCTTTCTCGACACAGGGCCATTTCTATTAAGCACACCTGTCGAGAAGGAAATAAAGCGACAGACTTTCTTACAAATCTTGGAGTGGAATGTGGGCTGGAACTTCATATAGGATCATTCTCCAGCATCACCTCATCCTCCCAACTAATGAATTACCACAATATTGAGAAGAATGATATGCACCAAGTAGAAGAAACACACCTAGATGTGGGTGCTTTAATGCTATATTAATGGAGGGATTATTCCACGCCGGCATTTGGTCCTGTAGATGGTAGGATCGCACATTATCCCAAGCTCTCTCGTAGATGAAGCAGGCTCATAATGGGTACCTGCAAATCAATTTGCATTCGGTAATGATTGAGCCATTCGTTCGAGACACTTCGCCTGAAGTTTTATTTATGGCTACATCGGCTCTCTCCGCTATTATTTCCCTCTGGCCTCCCAACATTAGCTTGCCTCATACCCTGCATCCTTGCAGTGCTCCAAAGGTTATGTTGAATGTCTGGTTCATGACTCTTAATCGGCTCCCTTACCTCGGCTCCTGCTTTGTTTCGCCCTGCTCTTCATCTCCATCAAGCTACCTTGATACCTTGACAATGGTGTGTCGCCGCGATAGTTGTCACCGTGATGGTAGTCATGGAGGACATGGGCTTTCTCAGCCTTCTCCCCCGCCTACTATTCCTCTAGCTTCGGTTTCCCCTCCCTTTGACAATAGCAAGCCTTTCACGCACAATCATTTCCAAACCACCCACTTCAAATTTCAAAGTCGCCTCATTAAACCTGTTCTCTCAGCCAGCATCACTGTAATTTTTGTGGAGGAAAAAGCTCGGCCTAGTGTTTATGTGCATACCTCGGCAACGCAGTCTCAGGGTGAAAGCGAACATCACGGGGAAGACGTTGGCATTGTGTTCAATTGTGGTGATTTGCAGGCTGAGGGAAGTGTCCCTAATGTCTTCAAGCCACCAGACGGCAACCTCTAGGAAGTATCGGCCTCTGTTTACCCGGCAAGTGGTTCCGGAGGCATTCGGCATTTGGCAGCTCTTCCAGGTGGTAGCGGTATAGATGTTGAGGACATTGTTGATGACTCGTGGATGGGAAATCCATGCCTAGTGGAGGAGGAAGCTTAGGACCATGAAACAGTCGCTTGAAGCCTCCTGGGCCATGTCTGATTCCCCTATTCCTCTCTTCACTCTTTTGTTCAATGTGCTATGCCTATATGGCTTTTGTTATTGTCTTTTTGTATCAATTCTTTGGCTCTATAGTTGTATCAGGTCTTTGGTTTTGCAGTTTTGGCTATGGTTATCTGGGCAGTATAGATAGTATGGTCATAGCTTTTCTTCTGACCTTTTCTGTGGTTTACCAACATGGCCAATTCTCTCTGTATGGCTTTGGGCTTTTTGTTTCTGCTTTTCCCAACCCTGGGATAGTTTGTATGTACTGATGGACAGTCTCAGCTCTCCTCTAAGGTCTCGACCTCCTTGTAACTCTATTTTTACCTTTTATTAATAGAATTAGCCTTTAATTAGAAAAAAAAAAACTTCTTAGTGAGAAGGTGAAGAAATTACAAATCTCCCTCATATTAAAAAGTAAATTAAGGTAAAATAAAGGTGGAAGTTAAAGCATTTTATTTATGTCCAACATTATTTTTTCTTACTACTATTTTTAATTTGTTAATGTAACATTATGTCACAACATCTCCTCCATATTAGGCAGAACAAAGTGCAACCAACCCTCGAAGGGGTATGTCAAGAGGTGATGCTAATTATGAATGATAAGAGTGAGAGCTAGTATTCCAAGCATGAGACTCTAGAATCCATCACAAAATACAAATTGAGCCATGAGGGGAGGCACAGTAATCTACATTACAATTGGACAAAACATCGCATGAGTGGAGGCCTTGTGAGTACTATAGATGGGTAACAAGCATTGAAAGCTAGAGTAAGAAATGAGTATGAGAGTGAGTTTGTTGAGAGAACCTCTTATGTGGCAAGACCCTGGGAACCATAATGTCATAAATACGCCATCAAGAAATTCCATTCCTTTCAAAAGAAATTTCTTTAATAAAAATTATTATAAAGCAAAAGAATTGTATAGTAGGACATCGGTATTTTAGAAACCCTTGGATATTATGTTTTCATTCATGTCATCCCATTTTTGTAATGAGACTTAAAATGTGGGATGTTCCCACTATACTATTCTAAAAATGGTAGTTCTCCCACATCATTTTAGAGCTCACATCGCCTTCAAATAGCCTTGTTCCATTACATTGTTTAAAATTTTTTAATAGATAAAATTTTGATGACACACCAAATAAATTTTTTATAAGAGCAAGGGAACATCCAACCGGAAACATCCACTTAACCTTGAAAAATATTTAGACAACCACCTCACTATCAACATAGAATGTGGAGCAACTCTCTTCATTTTTGTAATTTTGTGTGTTCATGAGTCTACATGCATGTATCATTATACCTTTCTACTTTGATACATAGCCATTTTCGTAAATGTGAATGTAACTCTTATGATGAGTGAAGTCATATTGTGGTTGCTAGACACCTTTGCATTTATTCATCAACAAAAATGAATTGTACACTTATACAACATGAAAAATGAGCAAGTATTATACTTTCATCTTACCTAATTATATGTCTTATTTTACATCATGATATGCCATAAATTTTGTGCTATAAGATTACTCATTCTATTGATTTTAGATTTCTATAATATAATTTTTTGTGAATGTTATTGTGAATATTTATTCTTAACATCCCTAGTACTAGCCTTGGCCATGGCATGGTTTGGGATGTTTTGTAACTCCTCCATCCTTTCTATAATCTTCAGTTATATCCCATATTATATCCTTGCCTCATGTTTCTACAAATCTTACCTTCTTCACCTTCACATGGAAGGAAATAATTATGGGATTCCCTCAACTCCACAGCCATCTTACTCCTCCCTCACCTCATCCTTGGAGGAGCTCTAAACTTCACCATCCACGTGAACTAATGGCTCTATTGCTAGGAAATATCCCCTTGTAGACTACTTTACTCACTTTATCAATCATAACCTTCTTATGGATATTGAACCTGAGGCCTCTGGACCCACTTGGTCAAACAAAATACCTCATGGATTTACTATCCCATTAGTGCATATTGTGGGCATGGTAATCCTAGAGGGAATTTTCTTGAGAATTTGACATTAATTTGTTTCCTATGGGTGTGCATTAGTGGAATCCTTGTGGCATGCATTTAGTATTCTAGGTGTGCATATTGTGGGCATGGTCGCAAAAGGGCAAGAGAGATTTAGAAGGAAGAAATTTTGTTTTTATAAATCGAAATTGAACAATGTTTACATAATTTGAAATATCTTAAAGAGACGACTTTGATGATGGTGCTAATTTTAAACCTTGAAATGAAGTGAAAAAGTGGAGAATTTTTGGGAGTTGCTCATTTTTCTCAATGGAATCTATGGAACAAGGATGAAATTGTTACGCTATGTCAAATCCATCATAACATTAGATTTCAATGTGCATCGATTTTTTGTTGTTGTTGTTAAATTATCATTAGTTCATCAAAATGGAAACGAGCAAATTAGTTTAAAAAATGTGCATAGCAGATCAAAAATTCTCACAATGCATTGATAATGCCACAATGCATCATCGCTTTGACACCCACCTTTGATAGAAATTGCTTAAAAATCATTAGTATTCCAAAAAATGATATATAATAATGCATTACAAAATGGATTATGACTATGTTTTTGTACATTTGGGTTGCATCACCAAAGTGTTAGACATTTTGACAAATTCTTATAGATTACGTCACTGTATAAATTCCATGTGCAACTAAAAAATGTCAAATGCATAAACATGCATTCACAAACCAAATACAAAATTTTGGTGAAAGTTTAGGGGATTATGAATCTGCCATATATCAGATTGAAATCTTTGCTTATCGAATATATGATACTATGTCACAACTACAATGATATGTTATGATGAATGTTTGGTGTAGTAAGCCTCCTTACATCTGCCATATGGTAATCTCTTTCTATTAGATGTGTGACATTATTTCATAATAATGACAAAATGTTGACAAAGTTTTCTAGTAGAGTCATCTTTCTTGCATTGCAATATCCCTGACCAACTAGTTGCTAGAGGATAGCACCATTGTTGGCCCCTTGTTCCATTATGCTAGCAATAGGGAAATTTTTGGAAGAAGGGGACCCTTGATTTATAATAAAAGTTGAAAAAGAGCGAATTATTGTAAATAATCAAGGAAGATGTGGCATTATGGTACTTTTCTAGTGCTATTTGCTGACGAGATTCTAGTCCACAATATTTGATGGTAAATTCTAGAAACTTGGAGAAAGAGTCAACACAAAGTTATAAAGAAAGAAGGGAGGAGAAAGGGATGATGGATTTAAAATTTATTTTCTGGCATTTGACTTGGAAGCGTAAGTGATTTTTCATTAAGGAAGGGTTTCATGATAAATCCTTTAACAAGCTTCAGTGTGAGCGAGTTTCACCCTAGCCAGTAACCCAATTTTGATGATATCAAATATAACCTTAGTTGGTTCAATTCCTTTCGGTATTCGATTCATGGAGGATAAGCATTAGATCTAGGGTGATATGTAGGCCTTGTTCATTAATATGTCAATATATAAGACTCCCAGTGGATATCAAGGACCCATTTAGATATGGAATGTTGATTCTTTTTTTTAATAGGTCACGGTTACGTCGTTGTTTCCATGGTGCAGAGGACTCTTGCCAAACTCGAAGGTTATTCAACATTGCACATCAAGATGTTCAAAAATCATCATTAGATATTAAGGGTTGTAAATAGACACATCACATTGGTCCATTCATATGCTTCATCTCAAGGCCAATAGGCCATACTCTTATTACACAACATAAGGGTGTCAAGGGGTGAACGAACTCTACAAGCCCATTGTTCCCTTAGGCTAGCAACAGGGAAAATTTTGGAAGAAAGGGACCCTTGATTTATAATAAAAGGGGAAAACAAGCAATTATTGTAAATAATCAAGGGAGATTTGGTATTATGGTATTTTCTAATGGTATTTTGGTCCATATTGATGATAAATTCTATAAAATTTAAAAAATACCTAATGGAAAGATATAAAGGTGAACTGGAAGAGTAAAGGAGAATATTGTTGGGTGGGGACTCCTACACCAAATGGTATGAGGTCTACTTGGGACTTCTTACCAGGGAGATCCCCTTAACATGTTGGCAAGTCTAGCACCGTCAGAATTTTTGGCACTGCAAAGAAGGCCTGATGACAAGCAGTGTCCTCTGATCGAGTTTTGAACCTTTGCATATCTTTCATGGAGTCTTGTATTCTTCTTCCCCTGAGGTGTTTTTCGCATCGTGAAGATGTCTCCATCTCATGGAAGCTTTTCAACCTCTTGTCCACTCACATGTATGATGGTGAAGACGAAGTGGCCTAGCTTGAGAACTTACATAACTTCCTTTCCATGATTTATGAGGAAGATGAGTTTACTGATGAACAGGCTAGTCTGCTGCTTACATTCACTTCATGAATCCCCATTTTGTTGGGTGCTCAGCCTACTGGCTGACACTTTGCACTCATGTGAGCACTTCTATGATCTTATTGAAGACATGTTCCATCATTTTGATCCAGACCATCTTGACCGGAAACTATTATAGCAATAGAGGGCTCTGCATGATTCTATTATTTATTTTTGGCAGCAATTCCATGACTTATAGTTTCAAGCTCTGAAGAGCCAGATGAAGTTCTCTTATCTCTGGGACTAGTTTGAGTATTATCTTAAGAAATATGCCCTTCCCAAGAGAATGCTTGATGTCAAACCTCGCTCAACCTTCTTCATTGATGGAGCTATGAAATCCCATGTGGGAGCAGGCACTATCTTAGTGGACTATACACCTCCCTCTCATTCAACAATTCCACCATCGCCCTGTGATGCTGAGGATCATGTTCGCACATTTGTTCATCCTTCACACCCTCCCAACATTAGTTCATTCAATTTTTGCGCAGAGTTAGTTGTGAGTCCTTCGATTTCCCATATGCATTCTTTTCTTCGACCTCTGTCTTCACACTTAGGTGTTCCTCCCGATGATGTTGTCTTGTGTTTATGCATTCCAGACTCTTCACTTGTTGTGAACGAGGAACAACGCACTGACGGAATTGGTGTTGCACAACCAACATGCGTTATGATCCATGAAGAGTATGAGTGGGAGCTTGAACATCAACACTTCGTGAAGAATGACTTCCTTCCATATGAGCCCCATCCATTCCTTCCTAGCTTCTTTGGTGAACCTGCCATCCATGATTTTGTATATGTGTCTTCATCTACGGTTGCACCCATTGTTGATCATTCGCACAACTCACTAGATGCTAGTCCATAATTCGATAATGGAGGGGACAAGTTATTGATTAAAGATCCACTTGGTCCTTCATCTCTCTTTTCCATAAATACAGAGGATGAGTTCATTCAATTTTCATCTACCCCTTTGTTTGATTCATCTAATCATGAGGATTCTGAAGAATTCATTGATTTTTTCTGATCGTGGCAGTCATGTTTCATTTGCTTCCATTTTTATCATGATCACGAATCTATTGCAGTTGATATTTTGAACCACCAGTTTATGATGACCTACCTCATGATGAAGTTTAGACACCCAATACTGTCGAGGCACTTCAACCTGAGCTGATAGTTATGTCAGGTCCTCGCTCTCTTGGGCTTAGTCTCACATCTAATCATGAAACTATTAAATCACCCAAGGCTCATTATCACTCATTTGTATGCATTGGAGATCCATCTCAAACATAGATCACACTTCCTCCACTCGAACTGCACGACCCATTGCTCATTCATTGGAGGAGTCTTACATTGCAAGCACTCGTGTGCGACACAATTTATCTTTGTTTCATTCATTTGTTTGCATGTCTCAGTCAAGAGTGTGCCTTTTCTTCAAAGTTTCACGTAGTGTCACACATCACCTTGATAAGTCCATGGACTGTCTGTCATGCATATGCACTCACTTATGTCCCGTGGGCACTTTGAAACATGGAGTGTGGTTGTCTTCACTGTTATATATTTCTCGTATGTTGGTCCGCACAACTAGGTTACTCACGGACCAAGCCTTCACTAACATGGGTATACCAATGCGTCAGTGGCTTCATTGGAAGTATCACTTCACGTGATCAGGCCCATGCACTCTTATCGTAGGAGTAGGAGTAGTGTTTATTTTTAGTTGTTTGCTTGCATGCTTGTTTAATTTCATGCTTTGTTTCCTTGTTTGTTTGCTTGCTTGTTTGTTTGCCTACTTTTCTTTCATTTTTTCTTCTTGTTTTGTTTGGATTTGTTGTTAGTTCGTTCACTTGTTTTGCTCATAGGTTAATTCGCATGAAACCATATGTGACTCATGAAACGAGCTCGGTAAAGTACAAGAGGGTTTGTACAACTATCGCTACTTGGTTATTTGTCATTTTGCCTCTGTATGATGAACTTGTTACTCTTAGTCCATGATACATTGAAGGAAAATATATACTCTTTGAAGTGAAACTTGGTGTAAACACAACGCTTGCTCGCTAACTAGTATCACCTTCTCTAGTCGATTGTTTTTAGGTTAACCCTCGTCGGCTCAGTCAAGTAGAGTAAGGTGAGGTGGAAAACCTTAATGGGCATGTCAGAGATATAATAAACTACTTCTATGTTGGAACAACCTCCTCTGCTCTCAATAAGTCGGGATCACTCTTCCGCCTCTGAAATGAATAAGTTCTATGCACAGTGGAAATGAAAATGAAAAAAATGAAAAGACAAAAAATGAAAAATGAAAAATGAATAAGGCGAAAGAAGAGAAAGGCTTCCTGTGTAGGGAGGTGATGCAAGTAACTCCACCGGGGCATGGATGAGGCTCACTGGCAGGAGAGCCATTCTTGTGTTCCTATGTGACTCCACCAGGGTACTGTCTAGGCCTGTTGGCAGTGGAGCAACACTAGGGATGAAACTAAGACTCTAACGACTATACTGCTTGTGCACCTATATACCCCTCAACCCCAATTGAAACAAATGTGTTGCCTTGGTTGGAATGTGTGTCAATCAACCAAGGGCTTGGTAGATGTTACATCTTACAATCAAGTTAATGCGAAACCAATATGAGCTAAGAACTAAACAATACTTCTTGAGGTGTTAGACTTTCTTTTCTTGAACAAGGTCTATGCAGAGAGCTGTAGTTCGACTAGCGTGTCGCCAAGTGTTGTAGTAGCTACAACCACCCTCCAAGATTTTCCCTCAGCCTGTTTTTGAGCCTCCCTACCAACCTTGCACAGCACTTTGTCTTGCTATGTCAAGTACTCAAGCTTCCGTATTTTCCTTGCACAAAGGCAACCTATCGATCACAATCGATGCATTCCCCTCACAAGCTGCATACCCGAACTTGGTACAGCTATAGGCTAAGTAACTTCCCCTTCAAAATTGTGCATTCCTAGAGGGAAACTAGCCTTTCCCTCTAGAAATTACACAATCCTCTCTGACAGCTTGCTGGTCTCCATGATTGCACAATCCTGCCAGTGAACCCTCACAACAGGATTTGTGCAATTTTTCCCATCAACAGGCTGTTCAACCCAGGATTTGCACAAATCTAGGCAAGATTCAATAGCTAGGCTCAAAAATTGTGCAATCCCCTTGGGCAGTTAGCCCAACTTACAGTCGGGAATGCACATTTTTCCCAAGGAGTTGAGTGTTGGCATGCATGGACATTCCAGTTGACTAGTTCCACCCAAAACCAAGGAAACTTGAGTTACATGCATGCATGACTTGATCTTCCCATAATAGCAAGAGGAAACATGCAAAATATATCCCATGATTTGGGGACCTATTTTTAGCAGCCGAGGGTTACATGCAAAGTTGTTTTAGAAGTTTCCCTCCAAGTGTCGCTTTTTCCTAGATTTGTGGCATGCACGTCTTGATACCAAACTTATTTATTTAATGCATTAGAGCTCATTCATTCACATCAATCTTGGAGCTTTGACATCCCACAATGCATCTAGTACTCTTCGACACATCCGGCTCAGCTATTCATGGGTAAGTGGCCTCAACTTGTCTTTCTCAGCATTTCTATTGCTTTTTGTGTATTCACTTGTGAAAATGTTGTTTGATTGATTTCTTTGAACACTTGTTGTTTTTTACATATATTCCAGCTTTTCTTAGTTTTCTTTCAATTTTCGTCACTATCTCACTGTTGTCACATGCATGAAACTATTTTGAATAGATGTTTGCCCAACTCGTGAATGACCTCACCCACATGCATGTTGATCTACATGCTCAATATTGCATTCATTTTTTGCATGTGTCACCATGCATGAAACTATTTTGAATAGGTGTCACCATGCATTTCATCGACTTACTTCCTTTCAATTTCCCGTTGACGAGTTGGTCCAACCTTGGCCCGACCTTTGCCTTCACTAAGGCTTCTTTGCACAATTTGGAGAAGGAAGGCTCACCTTCCTCTCTATATTTGCGCATTATGGCTGAGCACTAGCCTCCTAGACTGAATTAAGTATTTTTGGAGGTCAATGGCTGCTTGGCCCAAAAATTTGCGTAAAATTGTCCCTAGGCCAATAGTCTTTCCGAGCTGGAATCCCGCATTGCGCAATCCTAGCAACCAATTGCCCAACTGGATTGCACATTTTGCAGATCTAGTGGCTATTCCAACCTCGCAGTTAGTCTAAACTACCTTTTGCATAGTTTTGGCAGCCAGTCACTCATCCTCTTAGTGAAATTTGCACAATCTTACTCATCAATTCCCCTAGTATGTGTCATGACCTTCCCCAAATTTTCTTTGTTTTCACTGACATTTTTATTGCCATGCATGCTGCTTGTTTCCAGATCTTTCAGGTGTTCATCTATCTCAATGGCTACCAAGAGAATAGGATCCTAGGACACTAATGGTGTTGCAATTGGAACAACATTTGAACACGTGTGCTCTAGCATGCCGATCTATGAAGATACAAAGTTGTATCTAGACAAGGACATCAAACTGATGTGGCAAGAGGTGAATGAAACATTTGCAGGTATTTTTGGGGGAGACCTTGAAGACCATCAGGTATGCGTAAACATTCATAAGTTCGGCTTGTACTGGATTGAATGTAGATACCCCACGTTCCCATGTGCAGATATGATTCACTAGATCATCTCTCACACTATCCCTGAGATGACCTTAAGCAGTGTCAGTGGGACAAGGCTTGCAACCTTTTGGGCATGAGACTATGATGATATGTATTAGATGGATGAGCCCATATCTGTCATGACCCCTCCATTCAGCTTTCCCAATAGCAGAGGCCACTCCAGAGATATTGTGAAGGATTGGGTAAAGGAGCTAGGTCATTTAAAGATTACCCCTAACCAGATCTATAAGAGGAAGATATTGAGGAAGGTATACCAATACTTTGTCATATTTACATGCCGACTGAGTGGCCAAGTGAGCATTGAGACCATCCCTCAAAGTTGGGTGGTCACACTGGACCAACTAGCTAGATAAGGAAGACCATGCAATTGGTTTGATATATTGGCTCGTTAGTTGAAGGAGAAATTCACGAAGGCTCGACAGTTACCCGAAGGCATGCATGCAGAGATTTACATGTTCGCCTACATTCTAGATGCATTCAATGCCCAACATGAGTTTTTGAGCTTAGAGTGGGCATGGTCATCGACGGAGACTATTGTGAGCACATATTTCAAGCTATTCTCTGAGTGTAGCTTTAGAGTGATCAAACGGATGTCTGACCATCTTGTTTCCCCAATGTACATGTTGATATTTGAACAAGATCCATCCTGCATGTCAGAAGAAGTGATGGAGGCATTCTTAGGCATTGCAGATTGGTATGCCTCACCGGACAACACGTTCATCTGAGTCTTCAATGTGGAGAAGCCTCTACATGTTCTGCCAAAGTTTGCTTTGGACGTGCTTGTCATTCAAGAAGTAGTGTATCATATCTCAGCAGGATTAACAGCTAGGTTATAGTGGAAGAAGAAGGCACCTTCGCCCACGTTTCCATTTTGGATTGGGTTGTATGAGATCCGGAGTGTCAAGCAAGTAGATGTCGAAGATGAACAAATGAGGAAGTACCCATTCAACCAACGAAGCTTCAACTCGTATGACCCAAATTGCATTATGAAGGATCACTGCATGAAGTTTAGTTCAACTTGATCCATTGGGCTTTTCATTGGGCCGAGGAAGACTCATGGAGGTATTGTTACCATTATTCCATACCCAATGAATAGGTTGGTTTCACCATAGAATGGTTAGCACAACAACATGAAGTAGCACCATGGAGAACATCAGTAGTAGTAGCAGTAGCAGCAACAATAGAGGCATCATAGCCAAGCATACCCGCACGCGACAAAGGGAAGAGAAAGATTGTCGACCACATGGAGGAGGAACAAAGCTACAATTTTTGAGAAGATCCACTTGTAGAGCAAGAAACTATGGCTATTCAACACAAGAGGTAGCAACACGCAAAGCGAATTGCACAAAGGCAGAGGGATACGAAGAGAATTTAAGAAACATAGAAGGCGTTGCATGAGCTTAGGGAGAAACTTAGGAAAGAACAAGAGCTGCGCCAACATGAGAAGGAAGCGCAACAGTAGTAGATTCAGTGGGGAGCGCATCACATGTAGACAAATGAAGCAACACCTATACAAGTAATTGATTCTTCTAAACAATTGGCATCAAGCAAATAGGGTGAACCCTCATAGGGGCAAGACTTTGCTCATGAGATAGAAGAAGCTCTTGAATAGTTGGGCGCAGAGATGGAGCAGCCAGAGTTAGAAGAGGACACTAACATCATGCCTTATGATAGAGAGGTCGACTCGCCCGCTTCAGTGCATCCAGATGATGACCAAGTCTCGAATGACCAAGGAAGCACTGAGATCCCTGGTGTTCAACTGGAAGTAGACAAGTGCAACAACTCCTTTGATGAATCTCCACATAGAGTTGTGCGTCCTGACAGAGTACCAACTCTCTAGGACCAAACATCCCCTGCACAAATTGAAGAACAAGTGATCATGACCAATGTGCACAAGGACCTAGCTGCTTTAGCTGATGCAACTAGAGTGTATGCCGAAGCCACTAGCTCCAGTGTTCACTTTCTCATAGATGAGAATGAGCGAATGGAAAAGGAACTACAGGTGGCCAAGTAGGGAGGAGACTTGGTGACAATGTCTGCCCGAGTTGAACTGAAGAAGGAAATACTAAATGAAGTATTTTCCTTGGATGCAGTCATGCAAGCATTCTAATCCAAATTTGGTACTGTACATTAGGCAGACGTTCATCTTCACAACTGGCAGCATCGATGTGCGAGAAGAGCTCGCATCATGAAGAACATACATGCTACCATTGATAGCATGCGAACATGGACGATGAAGTATAAAGGAGCCCTGCTTCATTTGCCAAAGATGATGAAGGCCAATGCAGTCAAGCTACAAGAATGTATCCAAAGTCTGATCCTGAACTATGAGGACCTACCACAACTCATCACTGGCATGCAGGCTTCCCATGCAAAAGTATTCAAGAGCATGGATGTTCTTGTGCACATATATGTGATTCCATCACTTGGGACTCTCACCAAAGTGAAGACCAAGAAGTAGGTCCAACATGAGCTTGACTCGTACTTCAACGAGTTGATGCGTGTCACCACCAGTCCAGACTTGCTTATCACTACAGACATCATGTGCAAGTATGTTGCTGGTCCAACCACATTGAGGAAAATGATGCGCATGCTTTTAGATGAGTTGGATAGAGGAGCCCAAGCAGTGTACCTGGATGCCATGGAGCCAAGGTTCATGTTCCAGACAGATGTCACAGCGAAACACATGGATGTTATCAGAGACTACCAATCTTCACACAAATATGTGTTGGGTTGTGTTATATTTTTTCGACGACTAGCTGCCCTAGTTAACAAGGGGGTTAGAGGGGGGGCGAAGCCCCCCCTTTGTTGCGCTGATTGCACAGTGGGGGGCTCACAAGGGGGGAAACAACCCCCCTGTCCATGGGGTTTCAGTAGGATGGTTAGCCCCCCTCTATGGGGTCTGGGGTAAGGCCTTAGGGAATATTTTTTTGGACCCTATATTGGGTGGGCGAACCTACCTATGTTTTTGTGCATGGTTTTCACACATGGTTTTGGATGTAATGGTTTATGGTCCATGGTATTGGATGCTTCAGCAT
>APFE031162480.1:0-10622 GCA_000404065.3 Pinus taeda | reverse complement strand
AACATGCCAGAAAATACAAGGAGCCCGTTCCAAGTATATATATATATATATATATATAGATAGATATAGACGAAATCACAAGAAGTGTTAGACCCAAGAAGCAATCCCATGGAGCAAGAGGAGAAATACTAAAGAGAAGAGTGAGAATCAGTTCGAAGAGAGGCCATCAATACAGTGCTTGTGCTATGTTTAATCCATATGGCCATCAATGACAACACTAACATCTCAATAGGGCCATTGCCACTCTAAGTGTTGATATGACCTTTCATTTTTGTGCAGGTACCCCTTCATGTTGGGATGTGACCCTTAGTACATGGGTGTGCCACTAGGAAGACCTGTCGTTAGGTCATGTTGGTGCCCCTTGCCAGTTGGGTGTGCCCTTTCCTGGCATTCCACCTACTGTGCGCTCCATGCTATAGCCTCTTGTCACTACAATGTCACTCACTCCACATTATGTTTCCCCTTGACTCACCTGTCGCACACATGTTTTCCATTGATTCTATGCTTTTCTTGTTGCGGCACCTATGCACCCCACCTTGGGTGAGCGCATGCCCATGGGTAGAGGTCTTCCAAGTCATGTTTTTGTCGTGTTGTCTGCATGCTCTCCCTCATAGAACGTCTGTTACGTCATGTTGATGGGAAGGCACCTATCCTGACATGCCCGCTATGTATCTCCCGACACAGTGCTTGATACCTTGCCTTCATGCGGGCGCACCCAAGTCGCACATCGCTGTAACTCGTGTATGCTACCCCTATATGGACTTGGGCACTCCTCCTCCATGTGGGTGCGCTCGTTGTGTCTCTAAGTTTGGTTTTCACCACTAAGTGAGCATCGCCCGTCATGGGTGCCTATTGGGCTTGGTGCCAACTCGATGCCCTGACTCACTGGGATACAAAAAAAAATATTCAAGAGAAATCTCAATTTATATTAAAATATTTATATTATTTAATAATGAATACTAAATAATTATTTATTTTTATTTTATTTTATTTTATGTATTATAATAATGGTGATTGTTAATATATGCTAAGATTTATATGTTTTGTTAAATATTAGGAAGATAAGAAGTTATTATAAATCTTTTAACATTTCATTGAAATGCTTGAAAAGTGTTAACATAAGTGTTCCAAGATCACCATAATTTTCGTAATTTGAAAAGTCAAGAAAGTTGGTAGTGTGACAAGTATTTTGAAGATTACATGGAATATGAGCATAAGATGGATAATATAAGATAAATTGTTTTTCACCTCTAATCTAAATAAAAACAAGTTTTTTATTTTTGAGAAATTGAAATTTATAACCTCCTTATAATATTTTATTTTTATCTAACTTTTTATCACCATACTATTCTCTTTATAATGCTTTTAATATTATTTTACAAAATATCTCTTTATCTATCCTTCAATAATTTAATCGTGAAAAATCAAACATAAATAAACATATAAAAATAAATAAATGCATAATAACATATTAATGCACATTCAACTAATTTTATTCCCATATAATATATTAAAAAGGAGTCATCCTCGAAGTTAATAATTTATGGATAATGAAGCTTATGCCAATGTTAATAACTTTTATTTCAATTTACTATTTAAAGACATGCACAAACATATTTATCAAAACTAAATACCTAATAATATAACTATACACATAGTATTACCTTTCAATTTTAAATAATAATAATAATAACATCATCAAAAACTATTTTACATAAAAATACCATATATTCCTTTTTTATTATATTACACTTTAACAAATAATTATATATATATATATATATATATATATATATATTTATTGAAAATGGTATTGAAATGAAAGCCCCAACGGGGCATGTTCCCCTATCCTCTACGGGAATCCCAATGCCACTGGTTATAACCCACCCCTTCATCCTCCACACCGCCTCCCCGTGAATCCTCAAACCATTCGTCCTTTCCCCTCGTCATTCTTCACGCCATGGCCAAGGGAGTTGAATCTCTCCCAGATAAATCACTATTCATGTATTTGGTTGTTCTTTAATTTTTCAAAGACAATAAAAGCCTTGAAATGTAATGATCTTTCACCTTCCTAGAGAATCAAATATTCTTAGTGGGGCAAGCTTATATGAGGTACAAACATGTAGCATTTAGATTAAAGTTGGAACTGAAAAAAATTGACCATTGGGGTCCAAATGTAGTGATGCAAGGGCATGTTCCTAAATTCTATGTTTAGTTTCTAAATCTAAGAATATCTTCTTAGAAAAATCTAGTTTACTAGCATTTTAAAAAATCATGGAATTATGGAAAAGATATAAAATTAATTTCTCCAGAAAATCTTGGAATTATATAAAAATAAAAGAATCATCTTTATAGAAATAAAAAGCTAAAAAACAATTTTAGTCAAGAAGATTCAAAAGTGGTGAGACTTCCTCAAGAATTCCCTCATAAATGCTAAAATTTTTTCTCTTAGTATAAAAATAAGTGTAGATCAATCATTGGATCAGGGATAAAGGTTTCAAGTTCTTGTTAATAAATAAAGTTCGTTTTATGTAAATTTGCATTTTTTTTTTTAAATCTAGGATGAATTCTGTATCATTTTACTTTTGAGTATTTTTTCCATTATATCATTTTGGTATAAGAGCAAATTATGATGTTCCATTATAAGAGATAGTGCTATGATCTTTATGTAATTTTCATATTGGATTAATCTAGAAACATATTCTTCATGTTAAAGAATGATTAAGTGAGGTTACACACAAGTGTATCTATAAGGAGAATTGTGGTTTCTTATAACTCTGGAGTGTATATTATGTGCCATATTTTAAAGAAGAAAAAGAAAAAATACAAAGGTTTATTAAATGTTTACCTTTTTCCTATCAAGAGAGGATTGAATTTAATAATCCAAAAAAAATGGGTGAAATAATAAGAAAATAAAAATTGTGCTACAGTGAGAATAAATACAAAAGTGATAACCCTAAGAATTGGTTGGCAAAGAAGAATGAAAAATTTAATGCTAAAAATAAATTCTTTAAGGAACCTACATTTTCCAATGCTTATAAAAGCATTCAAGGGGGGTAGTAGAGTAGGAATGTGAATCAACAAATAAATCTGAAACAACGAAGTGGGTAGCTAGTAGGGTCAGGGAATTGAAAAACTAATTAATCTATTAGTTAGGAAATCAAGTGATGGGGTTGTAATGAAAATCATTTGTGGAGGAATTGTCCACAAAATACTTTGAGTAGGAAGGATTTAGTGCATAATATACAAGAGGCATATCTAGTAAATGATGTTTCTCGTAACATTCCATGTATTAATGCAACACTGGAGATATACAGGTTGACCATCAATCCACCATGCTAGAGATTGAAGGTAAAATCTTTGGAGAAATAATATCTATGTTAATTTATCCTCACTCTAGTTTGATGTATATTTTTCCTTTCACGATTAAAAAAATGTGGGCTTAATAAAAGAATAGACTAAACCTTGGTCAGTGCACTTAGCTATAGGAACCAAAAGGAGTATTACTAAGATTAGGTTAGATTAATAAATAGATTTAAATGAATTTCTCACTAAACTAAACTTGAAATATTATACCTTTAGGATCATATGACATCCTTATTGCCATGGATTGGCTAAAACAACGTAGGGTAGTCTTGAACTATTTTGAAAAATATTTTACATGTATCAATAATGAAGAGTTAGCTTGTACAGTAAAAGGATACCAAGGACCATTTCTGTAAGGAAAATATATGCCTTACATTTAAAGAAATGTGCTCGAAAGGGATCTAAAGTATATGTAGTTAAAGTTGAATATCATTATAAAAGTAATAAGAAATCTTACATAGAAGATTATTCCATTCTAGAAAAATATAATGATGTTTTTCATGAGTAAATCCCATGACAACCTCCACAAAGGGACATAGATTTCAATAGTGATATTATCCTTGGAGCAGTCCCAACACCTAAAGATCCATACAAAATGAATGTTCCAGAATTGATGGAACTAAAAATGCAACTACAAGAGCTACTAGACAAGAAATATATTAGACCAAGTATATCACCTTGGGGTGCACTAGTCTTAATGTTAAGAAGAACGATGGAATCCTTAGACTCTGCATAGACTACTGACAACTTAAGAAAATGAAAATCAAGAATAAGTATTCATGTCCTAGTGTTACACAATATTTTGTCACACCTCCTGCACTTCCCTGTGATATACTCCGAAGTGCTTGAAACACGACCATCATCTAGTGTACTCATTCAGATATGCAGCTCAGATCCTTCATTAGAAATTGATTGGAAAATGATTTGAGCTTTCCTTGAAGGAAATAGCTATAAAACCCTAAATTGAGAATCATCGCCCTTATGAGACTAAAAAAAACGATGAATGCCTATTACATTATACTCGACCCAGGATGGAATCTCTTTATTTACTTCTATATTCATGACGATCCCAAGAAAGGGAATTTTCCCAAAGAGGATGAGAAGCTTCGTGATCTAGAAGCTTCCAAAGTGATGAGCTGGAGGTTGTTCGGGATAAATGAGGTCGAATTCTCCCAACTTGGCCTCTTGGTCTTATACCTATGAGATATGTCCTTGAGATGAGGGCCTAATCCTATCTTTGGAAAAATCTTAAGTCCCTTTCCCAGCCTTTATATTCATCCTCTCCCATTCCCAAACAGTTGGTCTATGCATATTTTCACCCTTATGCTAATATTGTGCTTATATGCCACTCATTTGGCTTGGAGAAGGAGTGCATGGAGAGCTTAGCTTAGACTTGGACATTCAATCAAGGATATCCTATCAACATCAAGGATTGGTTGTATGATTCCCCTTATTTTCTATTAATATACAGCTGTTGGTTCATTTTCCATTCATGTGTATGCTCATGTATCATCTATCTTAACAGTCCTTGATCAATTAAGTAGGTTGTTGTTGAATATGTTTTTTGTATTCGCATCCCTTGTTGTGTATTGATATCTTGTGCATGTACATAAATGTTGTGAGTAGCAGGAATTAGCCCGTGACACAAGTGATTCAAGGTCTTCAACAAAGGAGACTGAGATAGCATTAGAACGAGGTAGGCCATGTTCTTCGTTTCTATTTTTAATTGTAACTTAGGAAAGTGTCCAGTAGATTGTCACGTAGGCTCGCTAGTCCCACTCATTGAGCTAGAGGCATCGTCTTTGTCCTAAGAGAGGATTTACCTAGACAATAAAATGGTGAATCCACTGGGGAAGCTATAACCCTTTCCATTCAATCCTTCACCTGAGTTTGTGATGGGTTTGACCAACCGTCAATTTTCTAGCTTGTTTGCTTTTCTGTAAGGATTTTCACTTGTTGTTGATTTCTTGAGGACATTGATTTTTGTTTGTTATTGAATATTTCTTATTTTTTCTTCATTTTTCTCTCCCATTGCGAGTTTTTCCTCTTGCAGTCATGATATCATCGCGGATCCTTTAATTAAATTCTTGATTATCAATATTTTGCCTTTAACAGGCACGATGATCCTAGAGTATAAGAGAAAATGAGGTTTTCTTCTTATTTTCAATCTTTGTGTCCTCTATCAGTGATTTTCCAGAGTGTCTATGGTGTTTCTTAGTGGTTATCTTGATTAATTTGAAAAATTTGTCTCACTGGCTTTGAAGTGAAATCTGATTGTGTTCTAGGGTTTATAGTCAATTAGTCATCACTTGCTGCTTGTTGGTGTGATTGAGATGCTTTCTTTGTTGATTGATTGAGTGTCGTTTTCTGTGGAAATCATTGAAAACATCGTCTTGCATTTGTTTTTTCTTGTATTATGAAATTTAATTTTCGTGAAAATTCACTAGATTAGTTGCATTGAGAAGTTATTTTTTGAGATTCATCATTGACAATAGATCACATTTTTCAGTGATTGAAAGCTAAATACTATATCAAGTGCATCAAATCATTCAAAACGAAAAGAAAAGCATGATTCATATAAATGCATCTTAGTAAAGTCAAAATTACTTTTCGTTCGAAAACTTGCATTTAGGATAGTGAAAGCTGATTTTTTTTTCTTTTTACATTTGGCAGATGAAAATGAAAGTTAGTGGAAGGTATTTTTGCATGATGCATTGTTGTTTGAAATTTATTCCCTTGATTATTCTAGATTTCATTGAAATGAAATGTTTTAATTTTATCATATAATTGCATCATAGGTGTTCAGGTGACACCATTGAGCCCTCAAAACTAAAACTTAATTCAAATATAAACTTAAAATTTACCTCAATGAATCTAAGGAGAATTTGAAACATTATCATTCATACTTAGTTGTTTAGGCTAGAAACGTGTTTCGGCGTCTATAAAACTTAGCAGTTGTTGTTTGCAATACTCTTGCATTAGACAGTGCTAGCATGGACTTGTGCTCCTCGTACCATCGAGTATATCAAGGGAGACCATCATAGGTTGAGAAAATTTATCCATAGGAAGCTGAGTCTAACACCCTGTAAACATGATACACCGAAAACAAAATTTAGGGATATTACCTGCACGTATGTCAAGTACTTAGTAAATTTATTTGCTAAGGTGTACATTGCAGTTTACGATTACTTAGTAATCCCTTTTTTGTAGAGTATCTTGAGTAGTCGTTTTGATCTGTTCGGACTCCTTAAACTTGAAAAAATCATCGATTACTTGTCCTTTGAAGCTCGATAAACCAACGAAAGAAACTAGAGTCACCTTTTCATCCTTTTCGTGACTCTTAAAACATGTAAAGGAAATTATTTTTGTTTTAAATTTTAAAATTAATTGTCGGTAGAACAACATCCTTCCTGTGTATATACTCCTTAGTAGATCTTAGGCTGGTATCGATGGCAACATTTCCTGAGTATACCAATCAAGGAAACCCATCTGATGGGAATATTAGTCCTTTTCCTTCTCTTGGAAATACTGGTGCTCCTTATATGGCGACATTGTCCCTTCCTAGATTGACCATTGGCCTATTAGTTTGGTTATTTTCGACCTCATAGGTTCCGAGGGTCCAAACTACTTTTCAACCAAGTTATCCACCACCTGAACAACATCGACCTCGTGTTGATCTGAAAGTTGACCCCTCGATTTCTTCTACTATTTCTTCGCCTCGTTCTTCCTCTTCACCTAGTGAAAGTTTGGATTCTAGTAACGAGGAAGCTAAGAAGAATAAGAAGAGGATGAAGAAGAAGAAGAAAAATAAGAAAGGGGGCAACAAAGAATTCATTGCTATGGATGCAACTGATGTCCAAAATTATTCCAACCAACCCCAGAAAGTAAAATTCCCTTGCATGTTATTTAAGGGTGATCGCCTTCATCAGAATTGTCCTGATATTCCCAAGGTCTTAGAGGTGTGGTCTACCCATTCACATTGACCTTTGTCATCAGCCTCTAGTGATCATGTTGGTGATAAACCTTCAACTAGTAATGGTAAAGCTCATCAGAGAGAGGGAACAGTCAAGTTTCCTTGTAAGTTGTGTGAAGGTAATCATCCCATTTACCTTTTTCCTCTTATGGATAAAGCTTCAAAAGAGTTGGAAAACCTTATAGCTTCCCATCCTTGTTTTCCCCCTGATCCTTCACTAGTTGAACTAGTGATTGATCAAATGTCATCTCTAGTCAACCCCACTCTCTTTAAAAGTGATTCTCATGAGTCCGTTATTGACCAACCATTGGTTGAGAAAATGGTAGACCTGACTCTAGCTTCAGTTAACCATACCTTTCCCATAGAGAGTGAACCTCGTACTGCTCAGGTTCTTTTGGTTTCTTCAATTTCGAATGAACTAGAGGGAAATCCTCCTGTTCCCAAGGTTCATGAGAGTAGTTCTTATATTCCCATAGAGCGAGAGGGCAGTTATCACTTTCCTATGACACCCCCTCCATGTAGTTTGGTCACTTCTTTTCATTGGAGTCAACTAGAAGGATATTTCCTTTCGTCTTATGTTCCCCTCCACATTATAGTACAAGCTTACCATATGGACATACCTAGCAGAGTCATAGACAAGAGCATATATGTTAGGATTCTGTCATCAACAACTTGGCAAGATTTGGGTTCTCCCCAGCTTGTCCCCGTCACCCATAATTTTTTAGCTTTTAATAGAGGAATCAATCAACTATTAGGGATCCTTCCTAAGTTGCCTATTACTTTGGGAGGAGAGAATGTCTATATAGACGTGATGGTTTTCCAAAAACCATTGGATTTTAATCTACTCCTTGGTCATGACTATGTTTATGTCATGGGAGCTCTTGTCTCTTCTCTCTTTTGAGTGATGTGTTTCCCACATGAAGGAAGGATTTTGATAATTGATCATCTTACATTCATTGATCCTGAATTAGTTCCTACTTAACCATCATATCTAAATGGTTCTTATGCGCAAGAAATACCACCCTTGCCACAAGTTAATTACGTGGCCACTTGTTCCATGCCCACATCTACTGATGATCTAGTAGGTGATGTAGTACACCATGTAATGGGGGCATTGGAACCTAATTTTTCATGTGGATCCCTGTACATGTATCCCTTCCAAAGTGTTTTTATCCCATCTGATGAGAACCTATTGGAAGCAATCACCTCTTTCGAGTTGTGATAAAGAGATATAGAGAAGAGTTCTATGTCTTTTGTCAAGCTCATTAAAAAATGAAACAAGGAATATGGAGAAGAGTTCCTTGTCTTATGTCAAGCTCCTAAAAAAATGAAATAAAGGATAGGAGTAGAGTTCCTTGTCCTATGTCAATCTCATTAAAAAATGAAACAAACGATTATGAGGATAGATCTTTTACTATGTCAACCTCATTAAAAAATGAAATAGGTCACCATGAGGATATTTCTTTGACTATGTCAACCTCGTTAAAAAATGAAATAGGTGTCATGAGCATAGTTCCTTTACCCGTGTCAAGCTCGTTAAAAAATGAAATAATCCCCTTCTAATTCTAGTCTTTAATTAGATCTCATAAAATCGCAGTCGAGTCTTTCTCTTAATCTCATCAATGAACCTTCATTCCAACCACCTATTAGTAACCAGTAGTTGACTTAGGTGAATGAGATGAAGCTTTGGGGGCATGTACGTCAAATTGAGTCATTATGTTGGGGGCATGCAAATCTATCACAAGCACAGTTTATCTTTGTTTCGAGTTTGTGTAAAAATGAAACCAAATACGAGCATAGTTTTTTCTTGTGTTTCAATCTTGTGAAAAAATGAAACCATTTTCAAGTATACTCAAGCATAGTTTCCGATGTTTTGAGCTTGTCTAAAAATGAAACTATTCCCACTTTACATCTTGCGATTGTCATTTTTTATCAGCTTGTTTTTCCAGATGAGCCTTGGTTCTTTCATTCCATTGTCATCATCTCTTTGACTGATCATATGCTTTCACTTTATTGTTTTACCTATACCTGAGGAACATCTACGATGAGTGGTCTTATTAGCTAGCCTCTTGACCCTTACAAGTTTTGAGCAATTCCATCATCACTGAAACCAGTTTCTATCCTTTTATACCACTCGTTTCTCCAGGACGAGTCATCTTTAAGCTCTTTTTTGACTCTCAAAAAATGAAAATATCGTCGAGTACTTGTCTTTTCAAACTCATTAAATGAAATTAATTAACGTCATATCAGTATATGTTTACCCCTTTTCAGGATGAGATTGACTATTTACAAAAAAGGTACACCTTGGTCGACATGGTCAAGAGGTTCTCTTGAATATTGTTTTCTACTTTTTCAGGTTCTAGGGAAAAATTTCAAAAAGGGACATGATGCAGTTTTATTTTTCATCTCTTTTTCAAACTCTCTAAATATGAAAAATATACCGAGTTATTCTTATGTTGGACTCATAAAACTTAAATGAGGAAAGACATTTCACCATGACGAGCCCGAGTTTCTCCTTCCTAGGACTCGTAAAACATACTAGGATGGATTCATATGAAGGGTGAACTTATAAGGCAAGCACATGGTATCATCTTCAAGCTTGTGTAAAAATAAAGATGTACTCACTAGAAATAGTGGGGGAAAAAGTGAAAGTGAAACATCTGTTGTATACGCAGCATGTTGCTCATGAACATGACAGTGATATGTTTCTCATGTTAGGTTTGGGACATCCTCACTTAGTCACTTGTTCTCCTGGGTTTAGGTAATCCATTTTTCTTCTCATTTGAATATTCCACTTCGTCATTATGACCCTTGGTCCTATGTTGAGTCAAACTTTTCCACACTCTAGAGTAGTGTCGTCGGTATGTTCAAGAGATGACTTATATGCAATTCATTACCTATACATTGTCTGACCCTTTGCAACAGTCTTGAACCTTCATTCCAACCACCTATTAGTAACCAGTAGTTGACTTAGGTGAATGAGATGAAGCTTGGGGGGCATGTACCTCAAATTGAGTCATTATGTTGGGGGAATGCAAATATATCACAAGCATAGTTTATCTTTGTTTTGAGCTTGTGTAAAAATGAAACCAAATACGTGTTGAAAATAATACTGAGAGGGGGGGTGAATCAATATTATCTAGTTCTTTTAACAAATCTTCCTTATTTACACTTTGAATTATTTTTGCATATCAGTACCATAAAATAATGAGCAAGAAAACAGACAGTCACATCAAAGAACACCAGATATAAGGTGGAAACCCAATGTGGGTGAAAACCACCT
>APFE031162479.1:0-15669 GCA_000404065.3 Pinus taeda | reverse complement strand
GACACTTGGCAATGAAGTCTCTGTTGCCATATTACTATTCACTAACACCTAATAATTGAGGGGTGTACTAGAGAAATGCTACTTCCCCATAGGGTATGGAAGCACCTAATAGTGTTGACCTTTAGCCACTCCTACCTAGGGAAAAACACCTTTGCAAGTTTAGGGCCTTGATTTTAATTAGGGATCCTTGTTTGAAGTATCAAATTTCCCTTAACATTCAAGTTTGGTTCACTAAGATGCATTATTGATCTTTGTCCCTAATGACTAGTTTCTTTTACTAGAATCCATGTTGTTCTTGTTAGGTGGTTCTGTAGCCCAAGTGTTGGGCACCCACTCCACATGCACCTCGACCCTTTCGAGGAGTACATTGGCACAAACAAGTGAAGCATTGAGAGTCAGGAGCCTCCTAGCAACATCATCAATGACACATGTCCCAGAGCACCCCAGTGCCCCAGACATTGGTTGAATTTGACCCAGGTTTGAGGATTCTTAAGGATGACACAACTGGACCCAGCATGCCCCCAGGTTGGTCTTGACACAACTGGACCTAGCATGCCCCAAGTTGGTCTTGACACAACTTGAAGGAAAACAATTGATTAAGAGCCCAAATGAGCTTGATCTCACGCTAAGAGACTAGGGAGGGTTTGTTGCACCAAAGGAAGCCCTAACACTGGAGGAGGCCACTTCCAACAATTGGAGACCCATGGAAACCACTTTGTGGCACCCCAACTAGATCTTAGGACCCCAACTCTCAAATCATGAACTTCCCAGGAATCTACACCTTCTTGGACACCTCATCACCCTTGGGCATGGCATTTGGAGCATTTACTATTGGTAACATTAGCATGAGAGTGCCTACAACTCACACGTGTGGACAAATTAGGGCACATTTTGATATAGCTAGTCTGTTAGCTTGTAATTCTATGACATTTTAGCATCAGACTTGTTTTAGGGTCTTTGTTAGGCTTATTATTAGTCCTAATCCTCATATAAATAGAGGATAGGCTCATTGTTTGGATCATCATCACTTGTGACTTATTTTGGCCCTCTTAGAGATTTTCAACCTTGTTTTCTTGTGGAGATGTGACTTTATAGTGTATTTTTCTACTTGGAGCTATTTCATTGGTCTCGAAGATGTCATTTTGGAGCAATAAAGGCTTGTTCATGCATTCTATCTTGTAAGTGTACCTTGGATTTGATAAAAAAAAAATTGTCTAATATATGGAATGGTTGATTATCTAGGGTTTCTAATTTGCTAGTTATTGTTGAAAATCATTGTATTGAATCTAGATGATAGCATTGTATGCATTACTCACTCATAGAATGTGAATGGCAATCCCATTGGTGAATCTTTAAACTAGCTCTCCCAATTGACTTTGCTCCCTCACAAAAGTGATAGCTAGGGTTTTGAAACCTAGGGTTTTATTATTCCCTTACTCCTTGCCAAAATTTAGCATATTTTACACTCCCATAGACTCCATCATCCCAAGGGCTAGACCCTAGCCTTGGTAACTTTGTTGATCACCTACAAAACTTCACTTAAATCACATTATATCTCTCTAAATCTGATTTTTGACCCCTTGAGGATAAGTCGCTAGCTAGGGCTAGGGCATGAAATTTTACTAGGGTTGAAGACTTTGACTTGTGGAAGGATTCAACATTGGAAGGAGTGTTGGTTGCATCAAAATTAACCCCTTGTAGTAGCTAATCTATCCATTTCAAAGCTAAATCCTTTATGTCGTAGGTAGATCTTGCTCTAGAAAAACCCTAGTTTGCCCTTCTCGTTCCTTAATTTGAAGGTATTGATTGTTTGGAAGCTTTTTCTTGGCCTTGTGACTCTAGGTTGATCCTTTTGGCTTGCTATTTCTCAAGCTCTATATCATTTGTACCTTGAATAGGCCTCATTAGAGGAAGCGAATTGCCCCATCATGCTTGATGAGCCTTGTTCTTAGGAAGAGTTGTCCTCTGCAAACCTATCTTGTCACCTTATCCCTTGGATTTAACATCACTCATGGATGACCTAATAAGGGGAAGCCTCCCTAGTGGTGAAAGTACATAAACGAGCATGAGGTAGTGGCTATGGTGACAGTGGGCCACACCTCATTGTTGTCACTTGGTCTAGTTTTTGCCTTGTGAGCCCCCCTCACAAGGCCTGCTAGATTTTGAGGCAATGCCTTTGGTGTCGTTGCCCAAGAGTATATTAGTCAACCTCTTGGTGGGTTTGAACTTTAAAGATTAAACTTCACCTTTCTTTGAAGAGAAAAATTCATAATGAAAATCTGGATTCTCTTCTAGTGACCCCAACAGAACTTGACCATGGAACTTGGAAGTAGCTACTTAAACCCCCTTAACTTATCATCGAAGAAATGGTGAGTCTCCCGGCATTCCTTTTATGGATAGGGTAAGTTGTGTCCACTATCCCCCTGAGGTGGCATTGAAGGTGAATATTTGAGGGCATTTAATTCCCCTCAAATGACGTTTGATAACTTTTCGAGAATTGACCAATCCTTTTGCCTCCATGATCATCATTCCCTACAACTTTGCAATTGGATATGTCCTTTGGCAATACAACTTTGCAATTGGATATGTCCTTTGGCAATATACCATCACTTTTGTTCTTATTACGGTTTGTAAACTTGTGTTTCTTATCCTTATTACAAGTGTTTTTTATGCCTGCCTTTTGACTTTTATAATTTATCTTTTTTATTTAGCATTACAATGTATTTTGAGAATTATCTGAAGGATTAAAATGCATTGCTATTGAAGAGCATGTCAAATTAAGTTTTGAGAAGTGCATCCCTATCTAACACTGATATATTATAGAACAAACTGTTCAAAGATCATTAAAGTATAAACTAGTTTGCACTTTTCTTTTCAACTTCAGTGATTTGTCGAAACATGATTTTGATCTCTATTTTCTTGAACATTTTGATGCTTTAAAGCTTATTCGTGTTATTTGTTCAGACATATCTTTGACTGCTTGAATGTTTGACTGTTGTGTATGTCTTATTTTAAACTTTCCTTAAAAGCTTATTCTGTGGAATTCTGAAATTTTAGGAAACACTCCTGATGTCTGTGAATCATGATTTAGTCAAAACCATTTATTTATAGACCAAATTGCTGCTGTGTTATTATTTTCTTCTGTTTGGCAATTTATAGAAGATTCTCTAGAGTATTCTGGAATCTGAACATGATTTTGATGTATTGGGGTTTTTCCAGACTGGTCTAACCTGTAGAAAATCTTCTGGTAAATTCAAACCTTGTATTCATTTCGGTTGTTTTGAACTAGAATCTTTTGTATGGCCAACATGCTAGAAAATTCACTGGCATGAAATATTCACACTTTCTTTAACCATTTCTCCAACTATTTGCTATTTAAATTTTCATTTTCTTTTAAATAAGAAATGAAAGTTTCTTTATTTGCGCATGCAGTGGAAGTGTCCTATGTGCAAGGAGAATTATTCAATGGACAGCATCATTAATTTTGTAAGTAATTTGTTGCAATATTTTGATGGGAACAGGACGATAAAGGGAACATCAAATTTATGCTAATTCCTAACATGTCAAAACTTTATGATTATCTAATATGGCAGATGAAAAACTACTCTAAGGACGTAACTGAAGTTGAGGTGAAACCAGATGCTTCTTGGTATCCAAAGGTTGAAGGTTATGCCAGTCTCCGTGAGCATTGAACAGCCAGATAGATCAATGATTATTTCAATTGGAAAAATTACACATCAACAGGGAAACTTGAACCAAGTTAAATGTGAGAGTATTGCCTTTAAAAATTGGAATAAAGAAGAATTGAGATGGTATCCAAAGCTCGAAGGTTATGCCAGGCTCCATGAGCATTGGCATCGGCCAGATAGATCAATCATTATTTCAATTGGAAAAATTACACATCAACAGGGAAACTTGAACCAGGTTAAATGTGAGGGTATATTTGAAAGTCAGTTGCCTTTAAAAATTGGAATAAAGAGGAATTGAGATAGTTATTTGGGATTAGGTGGTGCTATCTTATCATCTATTGCAAATACTATGCCATGTATGGAAGAAGGGGAATATAAAAATCGTGCGAGCCATCAGCTACAGTGCGACTGATACAAATGGAGATGATGAAGATCCAAGTATTAATCAAGAAGGAAGTGAGGACCTTGTCAGGGAATATAAAAACTGTGCCAGCCATCAACTACAGTGCAAATGATACAAATGGAGATGATGAAGATCCAAGTATCAATCAGGAAGAAAGTGGAAGTGAGAACCTTGACTTTTCAACAAATAATGATGCCAGGTTTTGACTCTTCATTCTTGGGATGTAATCAGACTTTACAGAGAATTTCCAAGCATGTTTGTTCTGAACTCCGAAAGGACTCTGAACTAATAGTTCTAAGTGATTCAGAGGAAGAGAATGCATAAGATGTAAACATTGGTTAATCTGTTGTTTCAGTTTTGCTATTTCGGATACTTTGTGTCAAGGTGTAGAGTACCATTGAATTCCTATGAAGGTTTGCAGGAGGAATCACAGTTTGATTGCATTGGCATTACCTAAACCTTCATTCATCCAGCATAGCATCAACGCTCCACTTGGTTATATTGGTGCTAATGGTACCCGTGCCCTCAGAATGTAGCATTTCATTTCTTTGGTACAAATCCAGATGTTTCAGGTACCTCAGTGTGCATATGTGGTACTTCTGACTCTTGTCAATATGTATGGTTTATTGGCTTCACAGCTGTAGGAGAACACAAGGGTGGGACCAACAATCCCTGACAACAACCGTTCGTTAGATTCTTCCCTGTGTTCCTTAAGTACAGAATGGAATGGTGATTTGAAAGATGGCCCTATACACTTCTTCCATGTTCAAGCACAGCCTGCACAAGCATATGTTCAAACTGATTATGGAGACCTGTAATCACATGTGATGATGTACATACTAATTGGATTTCACTCAGTTTATGTAGCAGTAACAACTTGGGTAAGCCAGGTTTTAAGGAACCTGCTGCAGGAACACAGTGTAGACAATATCGTCTGCACCTGGGGAGATGGACTCCACTCATTAGCTATAGGTATACAAGGTCAAGACATTGTATCTTCTATTCCTGAGTCGATCAAAGTAGACTAGAAAACTGCTTCCTTATTAACAGTGTGCAGCATCTATACCATCGAATGTTAGTGATAATAGAACTGATTAACCAAGGTTCTGATAACCCATTACGTCATCAATTTTTATGTGAATTAAATTTTCTTAAAGTAAAATCAATTAGTATTTCTGAAATATAAATCATGTTATTTGATATGATAGTTAAAATGATCTCGTGTGAGGTAAAATAAAATGTATTCAAGTAAAAATTAATTGGTATCTCATATATATGAATTATGTAAATTATAAATGTTTTTGTCTAAGTTAAAAGCAAATGTTTAATGATAATAATATTTTAAAAGGAAAACAATGCTTCAATAAATTGTGTAAATAGATGTTATTGTTAAAATGTATTTGTGTGAGATTTTTTCTATCAAAGTAAGAAATAATGAATATTTAAGAGATATAAAAAATTAAGATCATTGTTATAAATATGAGTGTATAATATGGGTGCATAATTTAATTAAACTCAAATTATTCAAATTTGTAAACTATAGTCCATTATAAGAAAAGAGGAAAATTAATGAAGAATAATTTAAATGTAAAACAAACTTACCTTATTTTAGATAATTGAAACCAACCTAGATCCATCTTAAACATGGATTTATAAGTGTTGAGAGGATCAAATCTCTCCCGGTGAAAATCTCTTTTTGAGTGCAAATCTCTAGAGTGCAAAACTTTAGGAAATGTCATCTCTCGAGGTGGAAACCTCCTTTTGAGTGCAAATCTCTGGAGTGCAAAACTTGAGGAAATGTTCGCACCTCGAGAGATTTCATCTCTCTTGGCACTTGATAGAGCTAGATTTAAAATGGATCTAGGTTGGTAAATAATCAAAACCAATTCCAATATCAAACAAATCTAGTGTAACCAATTCCAATATCAAACAAATCTAGTGTAATACTCTAGCTTGAAGGGGCCCTATAGGAAATGGGTCTTACAACCAAGTTATATAGAGCACTTATTTCATCAACAAGCACAATATGTCAATACACACAACATCCAGATGTATCATAATTATTCTTGAGGTTGATATTAGTTATACCATCAGGGAATCCACCCATTGAAAGCCTTGAAATAGACCAAAGAAGCAGAACTAGTTGAGGATTGGTGAGAAGAAAAACAACATTCCAACTATAAGCTCAATAACATAAATTGTGTTAAGCCAAATAAATCATTCAATGAAGATGCTTTTTGGGACAAAATTGTGCACAAAATTCCTTTGCACTTAGTCAATTTGAAGAAAATTGGGTTGTTTGATGATGTTGTAAAGTGGCTGGCACATTCCAAATGTTTATAGGTTAATACCAGTACATAGTTTGTCTATGTATCAATAATTTGTCCAAAGTGTACTTTCCTTTCAACTCATATATAAATCAAATTTCCATACAATAGTATAATCACAGAATCTAAAATTTTCCATGGATTATTCCTCTAGAAACAAAGGCAACACTAGGAATACAAATGGTCCTCATAATTAGCGAAGCCAATATATATGTAATTGGAAGGTGTGATTTTATTTCATTCTTCAAATACTGGTTTCTTTTTATTTCTTTCTCCATATATTGTTTGCCTTGGCAGAGGTCTTAAAATGTGTTATACGTATTGTTGTTGCAAAACCTAAGTCTTCTTCTCCTCCTACACCATGATAAATGTGATATAGTTGCCCTCGTAAAGACAAACACAACCCAGATAGAAGTTTAGCGATCTACATGGATTTAACATCTGGTTAATATAACAACCTCATCCCACGTCTACCCAAGTAACCACCCAACCGGGGTAAATATGCGATGAGAGGCCACTATGATGGGATTCAACCTCCTATGTCACCTTAAGGAATTGGAATCGATGGAAAAATGCCACATACACCTTCCACATCAACAAAAAAACTCCCAGGAGCCATCCCAACCACTCAGGTAACCCGCCCTTGAGACCAACTTCTAGACGCTCCCTTGATATGGACAAGGGTGCATCTGGGAGGCTCCAGAAGCTCCCACAACAAGGGCAAGGGAGCTTCCAGGGACTTTTTTCTCCAGTGCTGTGCTTGCGACTCTAAGATTTGTGCCACTTTTCAGGGCCAGAGCTTAGGTCATTGCCCAAAACTCAATGTCACCTTTATAAATGAAATTTCACAGCAGAACAAAGATACATATGCAAAAACATCAACAAGGACTAGACTGGACTCTTACTAGCCATGACATGCATTTCATCAAACATATCACAAATATGAAATCTACAGGTCTTAACAACAGAGTTGAGCATAGGGGTATCATACTTATATGAGATTTGCTATGAGGCATTGTTTCCTTATCACGTTAACTGCATTATCATCTATTAGGACATAGATACATTATTCATTCATTTACAAGTAAAAACATGATGAGAACCATATATAGCCATTGTCATAATTCATATTCATAACCAGTATAATAACAACAGAAATACCAAGGAAACAACAAACATATAATCCACATAAAAACCATTATAATACTCATGAATTAACACGAAGAAATAACCTATTATTAATGATGCAAAGGCTAACCAGGTTTGGTACTTCCACGGACCACTTGACCGTAGATATGGTTGAGCCAAATCTCTCTTTAGCCAATCACCTTCGTGCCATATTCCAAGCATGAATGTGGGATCTCATGGAACAATCCATCAAAACCGAACTAGGGCTTCCAGAGGCCAAACCACCTCAACCCATCAAACAATGATTCCACTTCATGGTTGGACATCACAAACCATCACCAAATTGGTCTCTACCGAAGCCTTCTAGGGCTCCAGAGTGTTTGTTCCAACTAAGGCTTCCAGGACCAATAACTAAACCCATAGCTGATGTCGGGCTTCCAAACCGTTTGTCCTACCAGAGCTTCCAGGACTTGTAACTCAACCCACCAAGGGCTTCCAGAGCGTTTTTCCAACCAAGGCTTCTAGGACTAGTAACTCTACCCAATATGTTACAAGGCTTCCAGAGCGTTTGTCCAACCAAGGCTTCTAGGAACTAGTAACTCAACCCGAGCTAAATGAAACATGAGAACCAACCAGAAAAACAAAGAAATGAACCCACAACACCTTGGTTATCTAGGAAATGGCAAGGTTAGAAAAATCCACTGTCAATCCAGGCAATCCTCCATGCCAATGACAGATCATGACCAATAAACCACATGCATGTGCCATGCATGTCAAACTAGTGAGGAAACCATACATGCAACCCAGTGTCTACAAGAAAACCACGTTGTAGCTGCTGATTTCGATGTCCTCTTGCACTTTCCTCCTCTTCCTTTGCCTTCTTGCTCCAAGAATATAAGTATGGCACACTCTCCAAGAGTGCTCCAAGGAAACTCTAAGTGTCCAAGAGTATGAGAGAGAATAGAATGAGAGGTCAAAAACTGAACTCACAAAAGGCTCACACTGACCAAGCTTGAGTAAAAGCTTACCAACTGATCCTTTGAAGCATTTTTATCAATGAGGCCTCTATTTTCTTCATTTTCCATTATTTTCCTCCAATTTCCTCATCACATGCAATCTGTGACCTTTCACCTTCCTTTTCTCGTAATTTCCTTTATTTTCATAAATAAAATGTCAATAAATGCCTCATGTCTTTCCAAAGCCTTTGCCAATTTCCTTAGCCATAATAAACCGAAGCAACACCCCACTAGTATTTTTGCCCAATATTCATCTTGGAATACATGTCCCATGATGTTGGTCTTATATTTTTATATTTACATGGATTTTTTTAACCAGTGTTGTTACATAATCCTCCCCTGTGGGGGAACACCATCCTTGGTGTTCAATGACACCTATAACCAAAAAGACCGCTGAAAACAAAACATACTATCCATGGAGGTATTCACAATGACCATCTGCTAAAACATGACAAACATACTGTTCATTAGAGATTTATAACACAAATCATTACAATATTTACAATAATAACCACATATACACACATACACATTTGCTTCACCCAAAAAATGCTCATAACGTCTATTGAGCAGCTTCATAAGTCCAACTCGATACAATATTTGCAATAATACACACATATACACATATGCACGTTTTCTCAACCAACAAATAAAAGGATACGATGCCTGCATCTGCAAAAATGGAATCCAGAGGCTCACACTTCCACCATCAAAGTAATTCCAGGATTCACCTCCTTCCCAGGAAGTACATAATCCACTGCAAGGTCGAATCTGCATCCAATGTCCAACACTATAATCCAACGCCACTTATCCTCTCAATGGACATTTACCAACTCATTGTTCCAGGGCACACTCACAATGTCCATTTGATTCCATCTGGAAATGTGTTGACGTTTCTAGACCCACCAACATGTCAAGGGATCTCCCCGGTAAGAAGTCCCAATTAGACCTCAGATTGTTTGGAGGAGGAGTCCAAGTAGTGGGTAGTAAAGCTATGCCTTGACTGCGTTAGCACATAGAGATAAGCAAGATATCCTTGTTGGAAGCAAGTGTGTGACCTTGTAGCAAGTCATGAGAGATGCATGGGGAGGTTCTAACATACGGAAGAGGAAAATAAGTGTATCCCTTAGAAGCCTGTAATAGTGCGCAACCTGAAAGGAACACACGGGATGAATGACATCACAAACTGGAAAGAAAATTAGTTGACAATCCAAAGTGATGAGTTAAGCCAACAACACACTTCAATAAGATTCATACAATTGGTGAGCCTCATCATTGGGTTATTATATGGGTGTTAATTGGCCTTAATTCACCTTCTAGCTTAGTCAAACCAACTATTCTCACAACTTATTGCATAATTTTGATTATATTTTGCTTATGAGATGAGTTAGAGTTGGATATTTTTCTTTGTGGTCTAATGTGCATGTAATGTAGGAATAAGGGATAAAAGCAAGGGAAAATGCAGGAATAGAGGATAAAAGCAAGGAATTGAGGCAAAGACCTTGGTAAAGACTCGAATGGGACAAGGGAGAGTAAATTATAGGTGGTAAATCCTCCTCATTTACTACCCCTCCATTTGAATATTGCTCCATCAGCTCAGATTGCAAACAACCAAATCATGGGATTAGAAAACAAACGAGTTGTAGGAATTTACAGGGTAAGTTCCAAAGACAGAACACCAAAGGACACCGCTCACAAATAGATCACAAAACAAAACACCAGTATTCTTGACGTGGTTAAAACCCTCAAAGAGGGAAACAACCCACGACCTGAGCCAACGTGGCCACTTCAGACAATTTATTAATAAAAGAATGAAAATTTACATAAGCTTATCTTATGAATGGTTAACCTACAAATGACCCTTCATGTTCTTTAAATAGAGATCATGGACCAATTGGGTGTTAAGCCATGGATCAAGCGTCGGTAATACCGAGGAGAGAATGAACCATTGAATAAATTCTTGTCTAGAAGATATTATGACCGTCAGATTGTAAGTTACAACAGTACATAATAAAGAAACACACTTTACCTAACTCTACTCTAGACCAAGTTACACTTAACTATTTCCTATGTGTCGGAATATCCTAACACAAGCAAGTGAAAAGAACAGAAAACAATTTTTTTTGAGTTGGGAGCCAAGCCTCCCTAATTGGAAGGAAGTCGTTAAGGACTTCAGATGCATAAGTAGAGAGGCTTAGGACCTCAGCAGGATTCAGACTTCTATTGTAAAAACTCTACTTTATTTATGAGTTGCAAGGATTGTGACAATTTGTTCTGTAATCCATGGTTTTCATAATGAGAATGAGTTCTATTTTAAGCTAGTTGTGAGTTAACTCAGAGGGTTGAAACTCTTGGGTTAGGGCTCGACCCGAGCAGCGAAAGCTCCTCTTTATTGTACTGTTTTGCTAGCATAGACTCATGTTTTCTATTCATTTTCTTAAGCAGCATAGATTCATGGTTTTCTGTTTTATTTGCTTAGGTAGCTTCATTTTCATTACAACAGTATAGCATAGATTATTCATGTTTTTTCTATTCATTTGCTTCAGTAGTTGTATTTACTGTAGTTTACTTCCATTTGTGCCTTCTTTCAGTTTACAAGTTAGATAGGAGAAAACATCACCATAAGGTTGTGCACAGGTGTCTCGCCCTCATCTCTTCAATTTGGGACCATGACTTGAGGAACAGACCCTTCAACAACCCCAAAAACACTGGTTTCTGGTGCTCGCATGAGCTATGGAGTTTGTTGTTTGATGCAGTTATTTGTTCACCCTCACTGGTTTTTCTGTCATTTCCTTTGAAACCTCCTTCAACACGTTCTTCATGCATCGCTTCCTCGCCATCCGATCCACAACAAACCTTCACAATCACCGTCCGATTCATTATTTTCTCCAATTGCTGCCTCATGTGAAGTCTTCCACTTACTTTATGCGATTTAATCTCCACCGTCGATCTGTCTCTTGATTTGATAGCTATTGCATCACCTCAACACTTTATGTGCTTTAAACCCCCACCATCAATCTGCCTATCCTGATCTGACGACTATCGTGTCACACCGATCGCCAGCTAGCTTGGCCGATCTCCACCGTTGATCAGCCCCGCCTAATCCAACGGCTATCGCGCAATCTCGCACGGATTATTGCACGACCGTTATCTTCCCCTGAGCATTCAAGAAAAGTGGTTTTATCGTGCTACGTGTCACGCAGTAAGGCTAATTGCGTGAAATTTTAGAATTCCACTTGCGACCTTGAGGGCGCGCGAGAACCTACTTACCGCCTTAGAAACCCGCTCCATCATTTCTGCATGTTTATTTTCCCTGCGATACGATATTCAGAATCCATCCTCCGGTTAATATTGCCGTCCATTTCTTGACTTAATCTACGTGATAAGATCTCAGTTGTTCATCACTTCATTACCCTGTCTATCCATCTCTTGACTTAACCTCCATGATAAGGCCTCAACAATTCATCCTGTTCATCCATCTAGTCACTTAAGCCTTCGCGATAAGATCTCTGCCGTTCATATGCTTCGTTACCCTGTCCGCCCATCTCTTCACTTAATCCCTCGCGATACAATATCCGCTGTTCATCTGCTTCGTTACCTTGTTTTCCCATCTCTTGACTTAATTTTTTGCGATAAGATCTTTGTCGTTCATATGCTTCATTAACCCTATTCATCTATTTATTCTCTTAAGCCCCAGTGATAAGATCTCCACCATCCATCTTCTGCTTGTTGATCAATCTAACAGTCCCTATGCGCTACTGCGTCCTTAAGTCCTCCTTTCATTGATTTCGACCTTCGATTGCTCTTCTGCTTGAAAACCGATTTAGCTTAAGTTTCTTTGCTTACACCTTAGTGTAGTTTAATGCTCTTTACCTTTTGCAACTTTGATAGCAGCATTAGGTTAGTGATTGTTTTATCAATTCTGCTTAGCATAACTATTTTATTGGTTAATTAGGTTATGGTGTGGTTTATCATTACACATTGTTTTCTTCATTACTGCAATAGAGTAGCTCTCTCTTGGAATAGGTTTTCTCTTCTTCCATCAAATAATTAAGCTTCTTCTGACCCTACAGAAGTCTGGCTTGGAACCCCTGGGGTCTCTTTCCAGATAAACAATGACAACAAGTAGGACCTTCACTTCTACTTGTGCATATAGCACTGTTACCTCCAAGTTTGTACCAACCACGGGTTGATAAGTAAAGCTGGTAGCCCTGGGAGTTGCACCATTCTTGTTGCAATACCTAGGCTCATCACTTTTTGGCGCCGTTGCTGGGGAGGTGTCTAAGTAGAATGTGATTACTATTTTCTTCTATCTCGAGTCTCTAACTTTCTTTTCTTCTACTTCTTATCTTCAATTTTAGTCCATTAGTTTATTTTTGCAAAAGTAATCTAGTAGCTTCCTTTCTTTCATTTGTCATTATCTGCTTTCCTTTCTATTCTACAAGTACTTTATAGCTTTTAAGAAAATCTTACAAAAACCAACCCAAAAACATTTCCTTTCATGCCTCGTAGGAATAGTAACAATTTAGGGAAATTCTTGACAAATACCCCCACTACATTCAACAGTCAACCTTCTCTCTTCTTCGGTGACTATGAAGTGGAAGAACCTTTAGGTGAGAAACCTTACATATTTGAAGAACCTACAGGGGAAGAAGAAGAGGAAGAACCCTTTCCTAGTGAACTAATGGCTAAAAACCAACATGACAGAGCAAATAGAGAGAGAATTGAGAGTGCCTTCCCCGTCAAGGAGACTAATGGGGACATTAAAATGAAGAATATAAGCCCCTCTGCTCTACCTCATTTCCATGGCCTGACCACAGAGGAACCTGACACTTTCCTATTTGAGTTTGTTGTTATATGCCGAACCTATGACTATACAAATGATGAGAAAAAGTTAAAAGTGTTTCCATCTACATTCAAGGATGCAACATTGCTGGTTCATGGGTCTACCTGGAGATAGCATCACAACTTGGGCTCAGATGCAGCAACATTTTAACAACAAATATAGGGACTACTGTAGGTCAAAGGATACTAAAGAAGAGATTTTTAGGATGACCATAGTCTAGGATGAATACTTAGAGGACTATGAAGAAAGATTCCAGCTCAATTACAAAAGGGCCAGGTGTACACTTGAACCTGAGTCACTAAAGTTAGTCCTACTTAGAGGAGTAAGGGAGGATCTTTTGGATACCTTACATATGATAATAGGAGGGGATATCTACCAATTACCCTATGAGGATATCAAGACTATATTTAGAAACCATTTTAGAGCAGTCAGGAAAAAGGGTAGGGGTAGTCAACCTATGGCCAATACATCATCCTCCAACTTATCCATCAAGGGTGAAATTGGAAATATGCTGGAAGATTTCAAAAGTGATATGTTGCAAACCCTTGCCTTGTAATTGGACACCATGAACATTAAAAGGAAGCAAGAGGAAGCGGAAAGAGCCCTGGCCATCTTTTGTCTTAGATGCACCAGGAGGCATCCTAGGAATGAATATCCATTGAACTGTATTAAGATTTGCTCAGTCTATGAAGAAAACCATTCCATAGACAAGTGCCCTTCTTTACCTGGACTCAAAGTTGTATATCAAGGAGCTGAAGGGGTCACTGAGCAACTTTTCTACATCAACCAAAGGAGACCTCCTGGGTCTAGACCATACTAGTAGGGTATGCAAGTGTCATCCCATGCATATTACAACCCCAACAAAACCACAACTATAACTTCTTGGGGACCTCCTTCTCATCATTCTTGGTCTTCCTCAGTATCATTCCCAGCCAACCAACCAGTCCTTTCAACCTTATGTTCAGCCACAACATCAGTGGAATACCCCACTCCAGGGGTAGAGACCCCAATTCAACAATGTTCCAGCTCTATTGCCTCCACTACCTACCCAACCACAACTCCTGCACTCTGCTCCACCCAAGAAACCCCAAATGCCTGCCCAGCCAAATCTGAACCCAAACAATAGGCAGGCCCAACAAGCATACAATGGAGAGACATCATACCTAGCTTATGCTATAGAAATCCAGGAGACCAACCTAAGATATGGGAGAATTCTCCCTGATAACCAACCTCCCTCTCCACATAGGGAGGTTGAGGAGGAAAGAGAGGAAAGCAACCTTAAAGTAAAACCACCCTATCCTGAGAGATTAACTCAACCACTCCAGCCTACCCTATAAGAAAATGAACTTCTGGGAGAATTGAAATATCTATGTGTAAAGATACCCCTTCTCCAGGCAATCAAAGATGTTCCCATTTACAATAAGTTGATTAAGGAGAAATGCTTCAAGTATCCAAGAAGAAGAAAAAGGGATGCCCCTACCATTAATGTCATTGGGCAGTTGTTTGACTTAATGTTGGGGCAGGTAATATGTTCAAAATATTTGGACCTTGGAAGCCCTGTAGTAGATGTGCACATCAATGGCACCATTGTCTCACACACTCTGATTGATCTTGGGGCTGCCATTAATGTGATGACCAAGGACACCATGCTCAAGCTCAACCTCTAATGGTCATTGAGGAAGACCACAAGAATTCTGCAACTTGTAGATCGTTCCATAGTCACCCCTGAGGGAATTGTGGAGGATGTGATGGTCTCCATTGAATCCTAGTAGTACCACGCAGATTTCCTAGTTCTCCAGCCTAAGGCTAAGTTTACTGGTTACCGTCTCATCCTTGGGAGGCCATGGTCGGCCACAACTGATGCTTACATTAGCTACAGAGCTGGGAATATGAACATCAAGAATTGGCATATGTCCAAACAATTAGTCCTATACCCTCCTGCTCAACCTACCCTAGATTATGATTTACCTTTATGGTTGGAGGAGGAGGCAGAAGATGAGGTTTATTCTGCCTAACTTTATGCTTTGGAAGCAGTCATAGGAGGAGGACAATAAGATGAGGATGACTTAATTGAACAACTGCTCCAAAGTCCAACTCCTAGTTCACTACCATTAGAAAAAGAAGTAAGGGAAACCCAGAACAATCATCCAATTGACTTATGCTTGGCCAGTTCCAACCCACTCCATGTCAAAACCCTAGAATTTGGCCCAGAGAAAACTTTGAAAATTAATCCATCTCTTTCTGTTTTAGAAGAGGAAAA
>APFE031162468.1:95732-130572 GCA_000404065.3 Pinus taeda | reverse complement strand
TTCTGGCTCTCCATATTTTTCCGTCTCATCTCCTCCATCAGCAAGGATGAGACTATTTCATCAAACTACAAGGCAGTTTCATTGCTACCTATTGCAATAACCAGACTATTCCACGAATCTGGTAGAGAACACAACAAACTGATGCACTTATCTTCATCTGAAATTTAATATCAGTAGATGCTAACTGACTTACCACAATATTAAATGTGTTCAAATGCTCTGTCACAGAGTCTCCATCCTTCATCCTCAGGTTATACAGCTTTTTCCACAGGAACAATTTATTCACCAGAGACTTAGATTGGTACAAAGTCCCTAACTTGTCCCACAAATCCTTCATCGTAGCTTCCCCTGATACATTCAGCAGTACTGAATCTGAGACACACAATCGTATTGTGCTCTTTGCCTTCCGATTCAACTTCTTCCATTCTTCATCGGACACTCCCGTTGGTTTAGTACCCAAATCTACCATGATCCATTGATCTTTATCCACCAACAGATCCTCCATCTTGAGTTTCCACAACTCAAAACTCTAACCATTAAATTTCTCGATCTCTATCTTTCCACTGCTCACTAACTTCTTTCACCACCAGAATTGATCTCATAGATCTTCCACTGAACAGGGTCTACCACAAGCCCAAGCGCAACCCCTCAGCAACAAAGGCATCACCTTGAAGCCAAAACTACTCCGATACCAAATGTAGGTTTTAACCCTGTATAGGAATTACTTGCATATGAACTCTAAAACAAAAAAATAAACAATGTGAGAGCATAACACATAAAACACATATACACAGAGATTTTCCCCTAGATCCCAAAATCGGGACTACCAACTTGATTATTCATTATGTTCCTTTCAATGTTATAATACATATTTATACATGCCGAAGCATCCAATACCATGGACCGAAAACCATTGCGTCCAATACCATGGACTGAAAGCCATCGCATCCAAAAACATGTGCGAAAAACTTGCACAAAACCATGGGTGGGTCCACCCATCCTAACATAGGATCCAAATCCAAAATTTTCTGGGGCGCTACCACAGACCCCATAAAGTGGGGTTGCGAGTACACCTCAAACCCCGTGTGACCCCCCGCTCTCCACTACACAATCGGCGCAATGAAAAGGGGCTCTGCCCCCCCCTCTGACCCCCTGGTTAACTACATGGGCTAGTCGTGGAAAGAATATAACACAACCCAACAAGTGGGTATGTGTCGCACTTTATTTTATGTCTAAACTAATTATGTTTGTCCCTCATTTTACCTTTTAGACTTAAACAATTTTCAGTTGCACAAGCTAGCCCACTAAGGCAAGGAGAGTGCATAAGCACACTCTTAAGCCCTAGTTGAGACTCCTTGCTTGTTCCTAAGTGTGCCCTACACCCCCCAAGAGTGTAGAGTGCACTCCCAAGCATCATTACCCTTCCATGTTCGAAATTACACCCAAAAAATCAAGTCTTCCTTTTGAGCATACTCCTTCTACTCGAAGAACTATGCCCTCCTTGAGTGCATGAGCGCACCTTAAACCAATGAACGACTTCCCCTTCAAGCTTCAACTATGAAACCTGTGCCCACCTTGGCTCCTTTGAACGTACAACACACTTGGGAAGGCCAAATCTCAACCCTTCATCCTTCATACTTGTGCCCTGTGCCCTCTTATCTTCTCTTGAGCTCATTTCGCACTTGGGAAGGTCGAAGCTTCATCCCTTCAACCTTCAACAGTGTGTCCTGCACCCTCCTTGGTTATTTTGAGCTCATAGCATGCTTTCGAAGCCTCATTAGCCTTCCTTTGTCCTTTAAAACTACACCCTACAGCCTCCCTTGGGCTTCCTCTCTTGAGTTGAGCACATAAGCGCACTTCGAAGCCTCAAAGAACTCAAACTTCCCTCCTTAGTAGTGTGCCCTATACCCAAAAGCCTCCTTGATCTTCCTGAAGTGAACAGTCATGAACAAAAAAATTGCATGAGACATGTTAGGATAGGAGATTGTTTAGGCTAATGTTTACTTGCCATGACTGATTTCAATTGCATGTATTCTAGAATAGTATTGAAAAGATGCACGAAGAGATCAGGAAAAGAGGGCAATCAAAGGAAACATTCAAGAATAAAGGACATGTGATGAGACGAAATGAATAACATTTAAATATTTAAGATTGAAGCATATCAAAAGACTCCATATGATAAAATACCCTTTGGAGGGTGAAAACGTCAAAAATATGGAAGTTGCATGCAAGATCAAAGATACAAGTGGCAGCATTGTGAATTATCAAGAAAGTCCATGTCATTAGTAACTATGAGTCCAAGTCATCAATTTTAGTGACTTGTCATGTTATCACCACATGATAATGTGGAAATCATGATGTAATCATGTAATTATTATAAAGACAAATAAGTAGAAGTCCAAGGGTCGTGTGTGGAAAAAAGAGCCATGTGAAAAATTCCAAAGGACATGTAATTCCAAAAGTCACATGTCATTCCAAAAGTAATTTAGAAGTCCAAGAGTTATATAGAAGTCCAAAGGTCATAGAAGTTGAAAATTCATATGAGAAACTCAAGAGTCATGAGGATGTGAAAGTTCGTGCCTCAAGCTATAAAAGGAGACTCATTACTCAAGAAAAAGAATGTTTACCTTGGCTTCTATCATAAGGCATTAGAGAGATAGAGATAGTACTTTTGGGGAGAAAGTAGTAGCTCTAACACTCCACTATTGGAGCTAGTGATGTTCATTTTACTCATGTATCTTGGAAATTTTGCTTAATACTTGAAGACATTCAGCCACCACATTGTCATGCATGGATCGTGGATGTTTTGAGACTATTATTCTAATGTTTATGATTTATGTTGGCTCTCATATTTGCTAAAGTAATTGAACTATTTCGGTGACTTTGATGCTAAACTTGTTGGAAATGTGTTGTGATGATTTTAATGATGGTAGAATCTATGTGAACTATCACAATTGATGCCTAACAATTCTTCCTTGTTTATATATGTGTATCTCTATTATATTAGTAATATTAATTCTCTCTTAGAGACTCACTTTCTCTTCCTTGCAATAAAAGAACCTTGATACATTTACAACCAAACATTCCACAAGGTGCACTCTCTTGTTGATTCAAAATCACATGTGTGGTACTCTCTCATGCTAATTGCTTAAGCCAAGGAAAATCTCTAAATAAATGATAGTCAGACCATATCTCTAGATGGGACTCCTCAAGGAGATCCCCTATATGTTGGCAGGTTCCAGCATGTCAACATTTTGGTGCTAAAAAGACGGAAACCAAGTTTTTATGGTTGATAACTCATCACATCTAAATCATTCATCTTCTATACAAGATAGTAATATCCCGAGTGTTAAAAAGTAACTAGGTTTGGTATTCATAATGACATGTGTAATTGTGATTTTATGTCATTGATGAAAAGAAGAAAAATAAAATTATTATTGTAGTGCTTGTCTCATGCGTTTCATAAGAAATAAATTTTATTTTAGTGATGGCTCCCATTGTGACACTTTAGGATTTTTCATCTAGTCCATGTCATGTATGAAGGACCCTTCTTGGACATATTACACATGTATGAGACAATAGAAATGTCAAGTAGCCCTCCAAGACCAAGCACAAGCTTAACCTCAAGTCGACTTCAAAGTGGAATTAATTATCTCTTCAACTGAAATGTCGGCTCAACTTCATATTTAGTTGACTTATTACCTTCGAAAACAACTATATATAGTGCATTAAGTCTTAATTTTAGGACATAATTTTTGGTGATCAAGTTTGAAGCATAAAAGTTTGAAGTACAACAAGGAATTCAAAAGGATCAACGAAGGAATAAGGAGGATCGACAAAGGTCTAAACTTCAAGTCTTGGGTTTGTTTTAGGGTGTTGTAGCTGTCACATGTGCAAAGAAAAAGGGTAACCATCTACTGCAATAAGGCCAAGTTTCAAAATAATCAAATTGAAGTCATAAGGAAGGTCGAGTTACCAAATAAGTATCCTCCACTTTAGGCAAATGAAATCAAGGATTGTCATCTACATATGCAAGGGTTTTGATTTAGGGACAAAATGCTATAGACTTGAAACAAAGGAAAAGAAGTTGAGATCTTTAAGGAAATCGAAGAAGAAGGAAGAAGTAGGTAGTTAACCATCATTGATTCAAGAGGTAAAGATAGGAATCTTGGTGTCTTGGTCTTGGAGAGGTCTAATAGGTCAAGGGTCTTGGTTGTGGTCTTGGTATTCGTTAATTGGAACCTCTATAGTAAGAAGATTTTGTTCGAGTTGGCTGATAGCCTATATTTTGTGTCTCTTGTCTCTTTATGGTTTATCCATTGGTAGTTGTTTGATGAAGAAGAACACTAATAACATAAATAAAATAAGATTTTAATTTAAAGAATTAAAAATCACTCACAAGAAGTTACTAATATAAGAGAAATCACATCATTACTATGCCCTAGATTTATCAACATGGTATCAGAGCTAAGGTGACTAAGTCAAGGAAGGGCATCTTATCAAGGGACACTCAAGGATCAAATATGAAGAAAGGGATAAAATAAAATATCATCTTGAAGTCAAAGGAAGCATCATAACCCTAGCTCAAAGAAGTCTACAAAGAAGAATTGGGATCATCATCAAGAAGGAGAAGGAAAAAAGCCTACATCTACTTGAAATGTTTTGAAGACTATTCATCCAAAGGAAGCTAGATCAAAAGACAGTATCATCTCAATCTCTATGTGATCAAGGATCACTCTTGAAGAAAACTACCTTCAGCAAGGAGAAGTTTTCTATCCTCTATATCATCATCAACATCAAGGAAACAAGAAGAAGAAGGAGAATCCTATCAAGTAATTATATTTATGTCCACATTTGAATCTGTCAAAATTTCTTTTTGCAAGGAAAGCAACGAATTGGTTGGGGATTCAAACTATCTTGCATGGAAGAAAACGACAGATCTGAATCTTATTGAAAATGATGTTATGGAACATTTCAAAGGTTCTATCACTAAACCAAGAGAGGAATATTTTCAAGATCTTTCCAAGTATGTGAAAAGGGAAGTTAGGGCTCAAAGGATTCTCATAGAATCCATCAAAGATCCCCTCATCCCATATGTAGCTAAACTCAAAACTTCAAAACAAATCTATAACAAACTGGTAGAGTTATATTCCATAAGAACTATTGGAGAAGTCATATCATAACTCTACAAGATAAATATTTCAAGAGATTATGGAATAACCTCATACTTTATGAGGATATATGAGATCTGGGATCAACTACAAGATATGGGAGATGTCATGTCTGATAGTGAAATGACTAGAGTTGTATTAAATGCACTACCAGAGGAGTCGGGTAACTTTACTCCAAATATTTATGGGAAGAAATAAGCTAATCCATTCCAAGATCTATGGTCACTATGAAAGATTTAAGAATCTAAACTAAAGGCCAAATTTAATGTGGGAGCAGGTGAGAAACTTCAAGCTTATGCTACAATGACAAGAAGAAAAGGAAATTTTGGAAAGTTTGGTTCTTGGTAAAAGAAAACAGACATGTCTAAGATTCAATGCTATAGGTGTCAGGTATATGGACACTACAAATGATATTTTCCTAAGATCAAGAAGAAAAATAACAAAATAAGAAGAGAAGAAGCTTATATCACCAAAGAAGTGTAGGAAACTAAAAAGAAGAAATCCAAGATAGAGGAAGTAATAGATCTCTACTATGACTGAGATAGTCTTCCTCACGATAAGCATGATAGATGACTAGAATCTATGGAAGTCAAATATATTGTTCTTGGGAATCTCATTGGAAACATAAGTGGAAATTTCATCTAGTACAAGGTGCATCATACATCTCTCAAAAGGAAACATCTGATGATGGTGATACTTTAGATCCTCAAGATTATTTGATGGCATATTCATTGAAAGGTTCAACGATCATGAGGGAAGAAAGTGTTTCATCAAGAACTTCAAACTTGTGGAATTCATGGATGATGATATGATGACATAAAATTAAATCAGATCAAGGGATTGAATCTCTTTCAATCAAGGAAGTTGTTGCAAGAATTCTAGATAACCCAAAGGAAAAATGAGGTATGTATGCTTACATTTGATATTGTGGAAGTTATGTCATGTGGTTACAGGTAACATGGATCAATTCTCTATCGTGAGAGCATAATCAAAAGAAAGGATCTCCTCCCTCAAAGGAATACAAGAATGCATGGGTCACACATTAACTAGATGAAATAAACATAATATTTCCTCATATAAAGTATGAGGTGGTTGACAATAAGTAAGGAACTCTGATTGGAAGATCCTAGGATTGTTACATGTGAAGAAATGAAGGAAGAGATTATGGAATATGTAACCATGGTAAAGTAAATCCACATCCAAAATAACAAGAATATTTGACGAGGATATCTCCATGAAAGATATGAATACTTTGATGGAGTCTGAAAAATAAAGAGACCCTTGACAATATATCTCTTTGGGAGATGTGTCGATATATATGTAGGATGTTGATGCAAACTATAAGATGTCATGATGAAAGAACATCACAAAGGTAATGTTGATTTTGATGGTCATTCCTTTATTTTTGAAGAAATATCTAGATGGGTTTATGCAAGGATGCCAAGGGAAGATCTATGGATGTCTTCCACCACTGATGCACATGTAGTAGGATAAAACATCCTAAGTAAACATGGCATGAAGGAAGGTCAAATATGGACTGATGGATCACTTTCCAATGATGACATGCCTTTTGTTAGAGTAAGTATTTTCATACTGCCAGAAGTGATCAAAACTCCTTGTTTATATCATATTAGGGTCCCATTCTAAAATTTTTGTCATTCCACCTAGGTCCTCATTCAAAAATTTACTCACTGATGATAGCCCTATGTCAAAAACCCTACTCTCTCTAAAAAATCAATATTCGTTGGCCCACCTTCTTGTGTATTACTGAGCATACAATGATCGTAAGATCTCATTTCATCATGTTTTGTGTCAGTCAAGTCCACATGGAGTCGAGTCATTCGAGGTCCCATAAGGTCACTAGGTTTCGTTCTCCAAAGTCCAATAAAACACCATTTCACTGCATAAGGCCAACAAAAAGTATGAGAGTGAAAAAAATAATATCCCTTTTTAATTTAAAGAGGATTTGCAAACATATGGTTATGCTTTCCCACGTTCTAATTTTTATTTCAGGTAGCAATTCTATTTCAAATTGTAATTTTATTTCAAAAAACAAAGATGTAATATTTTTTCCAATTTATGTAATTTTATGTTCATTATGTGTAATAAGTTACTATTCGTGAGCTGTCAACTAAGAAAATATGTGCCAATTCCATCCAAAGAAAAATCAAATGTGAAGAGTGCCAACACTCTAGCATCATCCACCTGCAGAGAAGAAAGTTAGAAAGGAAATTAGCAACCATTTCAAAAGGAGAAGAGAAACATTATAAAGTGGGTTTTTAAAGCTAATGATAAATTTAACTCATGTATAAAGGCCTTCCTAGCATCTAACCCAACTCCATTTGCCTCCTATAATTGCTTGAGAAAACCCCAAAGCACCATTCCTCACGATTTTGGGCGAAATTAATAAAACAGAGGCAAGCGCTACGCACGGGCTGTAGATGCCATGCACGGGTCAAAGGCGCTGCACACGGCTTAAGGCATTGCACACACACTAAGGGCGCTGCACACTGATCAAATTTTTCCCACAAGATCTCAAATTGCAAACAAAGGGTCCTAATCTTCAGTACATGGTTTCTAAGCTTCCTTTCAAGTAAGTACAACCTTGTTCATCCCTCCTTACACCTCTCACAATCATCATTCATGCTATGAAGTTCATTATGTGAAATTGGAAATTCTAAAGCCTTTAAAACCATAGATTTTTTCCTACAAACCTTAAAACTATTCCTAAGACCCTACTACCCTTCTCACATCACAATAAGCTCCATCCCTGTCCCTGTGTTGCTAAATACCTATCCCATATGCATTCTCCCTTAAAACCTAAGTCCTAGGCAACGAAATCCCTAGGTAGCCATACTATATACTTGTAACTAAATATCAAATCCTAAAACCCCTACACATTTCACTCCCCTATCACTTCCCTAAGTTCCCTAATCCCTTCCTCCACTCCCTAAATTTTTCCTACCCGATTCCCACTCCTATTTCCTTATCCCTAGGGTTTCAAGCAAGAGGAAAGAAAACACATAATGGAGGAAGAAAACAAAGATTTCTTAGAGGAAGAAGACCAAGAAGAAAGAAAACACAAATGTAGGAAGAAAACAACGATTTTTCAGAGGAAGAAGGCAAAGAAGAAATAAAACCACACAAAGGAGGAAGAATCTTGAGGTTTGAACCTACCAACACCAAAGAGTTAATGGCCTCACCTATGACAGTCACTTCCTTTAAGCATTTGGGATGTTTTGATTTTTGTGTGATGGTACAAAGAGTCCAAAGCCATCCTATTTTGACTAGAGTTTTCATTTAAAATCTTGAAGACAGTGAAGTGACCCTTGCTGGGGTAACCTTCACCATATCCTCAAACATTATTGTTGCTACTATTGGAATACCTAATGTGGGTGAAATGTGGTTTAAAGCTCAAATCCTAGATCATCAATATTATGAGCCATATTTGAAGCCTCGGTATAGAAATGAGAGAAAGAGATTCTTCCCTTTTAGCAATTATTGGCACATATGCTCCCATGATGAAAATCATCATGAAGTACTTCACTTGTGAAGGCAGATTTTCCAGACTTTATTCATACCATATCAGATTGCTCATGCACTTCACAAGAGTCAAAATGATCAATATCCCTTATTATTTGTTTAGGAGCATTGAGAAAATGGCATACACAGTTCAGGGAAAAGATATTAGCAACAAATGAATAGTCTTTTCCATCACTATCTTATCAAGATCATTGTCCTCCATCACCTTAACCAGATGAACATTGCAAGGGACACTTTCATTGCCAATCATATTTTCACTGGTCTAAAACCTCCACATGCTCAAGATATGTCATCTTCATCTCATCCCATTGATCATTATGATGAAGACATACCCCCTCCATCTCAGCCAAAAAAATCTATCCCTCCATCACCTCAGCCTATTTCACCACCATCATCACCATTTCATGATCATGTAGGGTTACCTGGCAGAGCTAAGGTCATCAAGCCTAAGAGGGAAAATTTGAGCACATTGGCACATACTTATTAGAGAGGCCATAGGTAGATGTTTTCCCCACATATTGTGGGAGGGGCCTTGCCTTCTTAATCAACAAATCAGGTACACAGAGGTAAATAAAATATGTCATAGGTAGAGATCTAGCAGCAACAAGAGGACCTCCACGAGGCAGAATAGGATTTTGAGCTTGTTGATCTAAGTGAGTAGGATTACTATGAGGACATTAGCATATTCCTCAAGGGGAAGGATGCCAAGATTATAGAACTCCAAACTAATCTTGACAGGGCCAGATTTGTCATTAACTTCTACAAGCAGGAGAATAAGCAGTTGAAGACAAAGCACTTCATTAATGAAGTGAAATTCATAAAGCACAAAGAGAGGCAGAAAAGGCTAAGACCTTACGTGATGAATCATATGGAGAATATGATTATGAGTTGGAAGAATAGGTTCCAAGGAAAAGGACAAGAACCAAAGGTCTAAAGAGAGCATTGGAACTAGAGAAACAAAAAGAAGTTGAACTAGCAAATGAGCTTACCCTAAACGAAAAAAAAAAAGACCGTAATGATCAATGAAAACAGGGAGCATTGGCTTGAGAGGGTGAAAAACCATCTTGAAAAGCTCCTAGATAAGGATAAAAGGGACAATGACATATAGAGGAGGATGGCAAAGTACTGTTTCCAAAGAACCCAAATAGCAAGGTCCAAGCTCAAGAAAATGGAGTCAAAGCTTGAAACCCTAAAGGGGAAAGAGGAGAAAGGAAAGTTGGATATCCTTACTGAGGCCTCTTTCCATTCCTAGCACACGTCATCAACATCTTATACACCAATTTCGACAATATTTTGGGCACTTTTGACGTTTTTGGGTTTTTTGTGTAACATTGGACAGTTTTGGCACAGATGAACTGTCCTATGCACAATGCCCTAGGCATTGCACATCTCCTTGAGGCCTCCAAATGGAAAACCAAGACTACCATTGGATTTAGAAGGCCAAGAACATACATGTTTGACTATTGGCACACCAAAATTTGGACCATTGGACATGGAGAAATGACCAAAAACACCTCAAAATTCCCCTTTCTGCCCTCTTCTTCAGCTAGGCGCTATGCACAGAAGAAGTATTGGGAGATTGGCAGTTTGGAGGGTCAAACCTTATCATTTTTGTGAACAAAGGGAATTTCTAGAAAGTATACATGATAATATTTCCAATGAGCTATCCTGAGCTCAATTTGGACATTAGAAACCCCTTCTAAAATCAGCTTGAAGTTGGCGTTGTGCATAGGCTTAAGGTGTTGCGCATTGAGCACTAGCGTTGTACATAGGGAAAAAATCCCTTATTTTTTCACTGTTTAAGTTCTAGTTTTGATTTTCACCTTTGGAAATCAGTTTTCACTTATTTTATTGATGAAGTAAATATAATTGTCATGTTTTTACTATTACCTAGGGTAAAAATACCAAGTAAATAGACTCAATGAGGTGTAATGAATCAATTCACTTAAGTTAGGGATGAGTCACTTTGACCACCCTACACTCTAGCTATCAGTTCATTTTTTGGTGGAACTACTCCTCCTCTCATGGATTCGACCCCTGAGGCTGGGAGGAGTTTGTTTGAGGCCTATATCATGTAATTTTTCAGTCTTTCTAGAAGTTGGACTCCAATGGATGTTGTACTAGTGATTCAAACTTTGGCATGGAATATATTGGATGAGTTGCAACTATTTTGGTGGGATTCCTGTGGCATGGTATTTTGACATTTTTTCTTTTTTAGTTACATATGTCTGAATTTTTTGTATTCTCTATGGTCCTTTCACTTCTAAATATGTTTGGTTTTCAAGTATGATAAGAAAAATTCATCTTCTATGCTCTGTTTTGGGAAAATCATCATAATTTGTTTCACTTATCCAGTTTAAAAATAATTCATGATTTCCATGCTCTTTTTATCACCTTGCCAGTCTAAACCATTCCATCATTATACTACAAAGTGTTAAATTACTTTCCTCCCTCGCCCCATCAGATGTCTGCAATTCTGATTTTCTTTTGCCCTGACCTAGTTCACTCTTTGACCTAATTCACTCATCTAGTGATTACCCCAATCAAATCAAATCAAAACGCCAAGGTACTATATCTAGCCTAAAACCCTAATCCATCTAGCTCTCTTGGCTGTGATTCTATGGAGAGAGACCTCTCCAGCTTGGTAAAGCTAGCTACCAAGTTAAAATTTTGGTCTGTAGTTACCTCAGTTGGACTCTTCCTCAACCTTGGAGATCCGGAGGAGTGATAATAGCTTTCTCATTGATGAAAGTGATGTATGGTTGATGCCCTATGTAGAAGTCCCAAACATGAAGAGTCCTAGATAATGAAAAGAATTTCATGACATCATGATGAGGAGTTCTTCAAGCAGTTGGTTGTCCCATCATCTCCAACTAAGAAGTTGTTGTAGGTCCCTAATTAAGAGGGAGTTTGGAAACAAGTTTCTTACTTAGAAGAAACTTGGAAATTTCTAAGCCAAAAGGGATCTTAGGTACATTCCTTCTGTAGGAAAGAGTACATTCCTTTATTGGAATAGATATGCCCTCCCTAATTAAGAGGGAGAGATAGACACATCATTCTTGTTTTTACTTGGGAAGACAGAATGGAGGATTGGGTAAACATCTGGCATCTGATTCTCTTTAAGGATGAGTTAGGGCATCTGAGATAAGAGTAGTCATAGAGGACTAATATTATTTGAGGTTTGGAATCCAAGCTAAGAATAGTCCTGGTGGAACACACCCTAGGAACTCGAGTGGGGTATGTTCTGAGAGAGACAATGATGAGGGTGTTTATACATCATTGGTCTTGCCGACATTGTGCTCAGATCTTGTAGAGATATAGAGTTGTTATTCAAGGCATGGATATGTTACAATGTTTTTTGATATGATGCTATACAGATGGGTTACCTATCCGACTCTTCTTATGAAAAATTCTTTAGATTGAGAATGACCAAGTACCATCATGAATACCTCCCTAGTTAAGATGGAATGTTTAAAAGTAACTAGGTTCGATCTTCATAATGACATGTGTAATTGTGATTTTATGTAATTGATGAAAAGAAGAAAATTAAAATTATTATTGTAGTGCTTGTCTCATGGGTTTCGTGACCAAGGAATTTTCTTTTAGTGATGGATCCCATTGTGAGACTTTATTTGTCATCTAGTCTATGTCATGTATGAAGGACCCTTCTTGGGCATATTACACTTGTGTATGAGCCAATATAAATGTCAATTATCTCTCCAAGACCAAGCACAAGCATTAACCTCAAGTTGGATTCAAACTGGAATTAATTCTCTCTCCAACTGACATGTCAGCTCAACTTGATATAAAGTCTGCATATTACCTTGGGAAACAACTATATATAGTGTAGTGCATCTTCATTTTAGAATAGATTTTTCAATGATCAAGTTTGAAGAAGAAAAGTGTGAAGTAAAACATGGAAGTCAAAAGGATCAACGAAGGAAGAAGGAGGATCAGTGAAGGTCTAAACTTCAAGTCTTGGGTCTATTTTAGGGTGTTGTAGCTATCACATGTGTGAATAAAAAGGGTAACCATCTATTGCAATAAGGTCGATGTTCAAATAAATAAGATTGAAGTCATAAGGAAGGCCAAGTTACCAAATAAGCATCCTCCACCTCAAGCAAAGGAAATCAAGGATTTTCATCTACACATGCAAGGGTTATGATTTAGGGTTGAAATGTTGCAGGCCTGAAACAGAGGAAAGGAAGCTGAGATCTGAAAGGAAATCGAATCAAAAGGAAGGAGTAGGCAGTTAACATCGTTGATTCAAGAGGGAAAGATATGAATATTGGTGTATTGGTCTTGGAGAGGTCTAATAGGTCAAGGATATTGGTCTTTGTATTTGTCAATTGGAATCTCTATAAGAAGAATAATTTGTTCAAGTTTTCCTCTCAAAGAGTGAGAGGTTTTGGCCCTGGATGACAGACCGTATTTTATGTCTCTTGTCTCTTTATGGTGTATGCATTGGTAGTTGTTTGATTAAGAATAACACTAATAACATAAGTAAAATAAGATCCTAATTTAAAGAAGTCAAAAGTAGTCAAAATCAGTTACTAATGGAAGAAAAATCACATAATTACTATTCCTTAGATTTCTCAACATTGAGTACCACCAAAACTCCTATTCTTGAGGTAGAAGGGTTTTCTCAACTTGGTTTGGAGTTACCCTACAAAGTTACTTACGTGAAACTCTTGGAAATTCAGCCTTTTACCTGTCAGTTTGTGAAAGCTATCAGTTTAGTACTCATTGCTCATAATCTTCCTCGTCATCCTGAGAATAAAGAAACAACTCATACTACTGTATTGGTTACATCAATGGAAGATTTGGTCTTCACTACTTTTGAAGAATTAGTAGTCTTCAGAAGACATAGTCCAACAAGAGTTTCTTCCACCTATCCACGAAGAGCACAAGGAAGACCTTATTCTTTCTGATGGAGAATAACCAACAACTTATTTTGAGCTTAATGAAGGCCTGAACGGTGAAGGAGAAGGCTAATCAGACTTATAAAAGGAGGAGGAATAAGGAGATGAAGACATGGCTAATCAAGAGTTGGATTGGATGACTGAAGAGCCACTTTCTATTCCAGATAGCCTTCATAAAATTCCTATACATCCAAAGGAGTTGTTATCAAAGTTTGATCCTGACAAGAAGACTAAGGTAGAGGATTATATTTATGATTTATACACGCATTTACGAATGTTAGAGGTACGATACGATGATGTTGCATGTAGGATTTTTCCTTTCACTTTAGAATGTAGAGTAGCAACATGGTATAGTCTACTTGATAATTAAATCCATGGTTGGAGGGAGTTTAAGAAATTGTTTTTGGAGAAATTTGCTGATGATAATACTATTGCCATGTTATTAAAAGAGCTCAAAAATATTAAGATGGGGGAAAAGGAGAAAGTCAAATATTTCAATGAAAAGTTCAATCATATATTGAACAACTCCCCCCCAAACACACAGTCTCACGATTATATCACTATAGATTATTATACAGTTTCCTTGCCAACAAAAATTTATTCTTTTGTTGAGAAAGATGCAAAGGGGAAATTAGCCTTAAAATTTATAGAAGAAATCATCATGGAGAAAGACTTTCATGCCATTGGAGCTATTCCTGATGATGAAGAATCTAAAGACTCTAAGGAGATTGGCAAGAATTCTCAACATTCTTCAAGTAAGACTAAAGAAAAGGATTGTGTTGATATTGGAATTTTCACTAAGTATTTAAAGGCACTCACTGATGAAGTCTCAAAATTAAAGAGAAAGTCAAGCGAGGCTTCTATCAGTAGCAAACCCCCTAAGTATTTCTTATTCAAAAGGAATAACAAAACCATCCAACAAAATTTTCCCAAAGTTAAAATGTTGTGTTGAATGCTAAAAGTAGAGGCATGAATAACTATTCCTCCTTCCATCAAGAAAGGCATTTAGAGAAAAAATTCCCACAATGGAGCCACAACATGAATGTTCCGGCAACCCATATTGTTGATACTTTACTAGAAGATGAGAAGTCCGAGCAGACAAAAGAAAAAAATGAGCCTGTAGCGGCTGAGGAATGTACATGTATTGGACATTCAGTTAATACATTTGATTTTATTCTCAATATTGATAAGAAAATTATTGAAGAACCACCTCACAGTGAAGACCCCCCTTTGAAACAATCTGGTCATTATAATTTGAGGAGAAAAGGGCCCATTTCTAAATAGGAAGTGACGAGACAAAAACTGAAGCAACAATTTTTAAGAAGGATCTCAGTGCCAAACAATCCTACTCAGAATACACAAAACAAGTTTGGAAGTTTTGTTGCTTCTAAGAAAACTTCCGCTAGCAACAAAAACAAGTCTACCACTCCGAAATTTTCAAACAAAGCTACACCACCAAACACTACATCACTGCTTGCTAAAAATGAAGTTAATGATTATAATATAGTTGAAGACTTGAAATTAGCTTGCGCTAATATTTCAATCTTTGAGCTCGCAAAGATAGCAAGCCAGCAAGATCTACTTGTCCAAGCATTCTCACAACCTTCATCGGGTGAAAAAACTTCTACTTCTCAAAAGGTGTCTAGTAACTTTCCTAGAACTCTCAAATTTGTGGTTAACGTTGTAACTTTAGATGGTAATAATATCTACCCCCCATTTCTGTTAAATTTTGAAATCTTTAGTTACAATGTCTTTAAATGTTTGGTTAATTATGGTGCATCTATGAATGTAATTCCATTATCTTTTGCTAAGAAAATTAATGCTAAATGGGATAATACTAATGCACAAATCATTTAGCTAGATAGATCACTCGTCGAGGACTTTGGTGACTCAAGAATTTTATTAGCCATTTTTCATCTGACAACTGGTTACAACATTGCATAAACATTATAATTGTGGACATCCTTGAAGCCTATGTTGTACTCTTGAGTACATACTGGTTTACTAAATTATAAGGCTATTATGCAACACATTGGTCACGCTTATGGATTCCATATAAGGGCAGAAACAACCATATTCAAGTGGAAATTGAACCCAACATGAAATATATTATGATCCCACTTGAGGGTCATAATGAGCCTACTGGTTTTACAAACATAATCTTTGGAATTTGTTTCTTAGAAATTGATCATGAGCATTATCGAGCATAAACATCACCCATCCCATCAGATACACAGTTGGAGCTCCTTCCTTGTACTCCAACTGGTGCTAATGAATTTTGTAACATAGATGTAATAATAATATAGGAACTGATTTAGTAGCTAACAATATTTAGACATTGTACTTTGATAGTTGAAATATACGGGATGGCTCTGGAGTTGGCTGCATTCTCATAGACCCAAATAACAAGAAGTACATCCTATCATGTTGTTTTGAGTTTGAGTGCACAAATAATACTATTGAATACGAATAAATCGTTCTTGGCTTAAAGAAATCCATCAACCTGAAGGTAGAACTCCTTAAGGTAATTGGTGGCTCAAAAGTGGTTACCTACCAAGTACGAAACACTATCCACTGTGTTTCACCAATTTTAAAAAGCTACCAATAGGAGGTATGGGGACTTATTACTTATTTTAAATCTTTTAATATTATTTGTGTTCCTAGAATCAGAAATGCCACAACAAATACATTAGCTAATGCAGCCACTAGTCTAATGTTTCCTTTGAAAGATGGTTTTTATTTAGAGATTACATATAAACCATCTGTGCCTGATACATAACTAATTTTTGTGTTTTCAATAATGACCAACATATATTTCATTTTATGGCTAATGTGGTCGTGTTTAAAGATGTGGTCATCGAAGAAGATGAGCGCGACAAGGCTTTGCAGGAAGCAACTGATGCAATCAAAGGAAATAATATGCCTAAAGGTGTAGCGTCCCTAAAACAATTATACAACTTGCAAAACCAAATCAGAAGAGAAATTAATAATAAGACTTAGATCTCAAAGCTATCATTTGAATAAGTCAACCTAGGAACTCAAGATGATTTGAAATATGTAAACCTCAGTAAATATTGTTCTCCACAATAACGACAAGCAATCATCTACCTATTTAAACAATATAGATATGTGTTTACATGGAGTTACAATGATTTGAAGGCATATGACACTGATATTATCCAAAATGTCATTCCCATTGAATAAGGGGTGAAACCTTTTCAACACAAGCTAAGGAAAGTTCATCCAATGATATAGCCTCTAATCCAAAAGGAATTAAGGAAGTCGCTAGATGCTCGGATAATTTTTAAGGTCAGAAATTCTACTTGGGTTTCAAATTTGGTCCATGTTAGGAAGAAGTCTAATCAAATAAGCTTATATGTTGAGTTCCATAGACTTAACCAAGCATCAGACAAAGATAACTATCCAATGCCATCTATGGAACATATCCTTCAAACAATATTTAGGTCTAAGATGTTCTCACTAGTAGATGGTTTTTTTGGCTACAATCAAGTGCTAGTGGTAGAACTAGACCGCCTCAATACCACTTTCAGGACCAAGTGGGAAACATTTGCCTTTAAGCTCATGTCATTCGAGCTTATCAATGTTGGTGCTACATTTTAAAGAGAAATGTGCATTGTTTTATGTGGCTTGATTGACCAAAGTCTAGTAGTCTATCTGGATGATGTTATTGTATTCTATAAAACAAGATTAGACCATGTGCGTCATCTGAAAAAATAAAAAAATAAAAATAAAAAAAAAAAAAATAAATAAATTAATAAATAAATAAATAAAAAATAAAAAATAAAAAATTGCCAGTGTCACAAATATGGGATTTCTCTCAATCCTAAGAAAAACATCTTGAGTGTGTTAGAGAGCACTCTCCTAGAACACATCATTTCCATGAGAGGAATCAAAGTGATCTAGAAAGGGTCAAAGTTATAAATTGGATCTCATTCCCTATAAACAAGAAGGCTATGCAATCTTTCTGAGGGAAGATTAATTTCCTGCACAAGTTCATCTTTGAATATGCTTAGATAGTTAAACCATTACAAGAGATGATAAATAAAGATGTCATCTATAAGTGTGATAAAAAGGAAAAGGATACTTTTTCTCATATTAAACAAGCTATTGTTGAGGCACCTCCATTGTTTAGTCTTGATTATGGCAAGGGTTTACTGCTTTATACTTTCACCTTGCATTCATCTATTACAGACATATTGATGCAAAAGGATGCTAAAGGAAATGAACGACCTATTTATTTCATGAGTGTTGGCTTACAGATGTCAGATATGAACTATCGTGTTGTTGATAAAAAAGTGTGTTTTGTGTGTAAGGCAATCAAGAATTTCACTCCCTACCTCCTTAAGGCTCACATGATCATATATGTGCCTCATCCAACAATCATACCAATCTTTGTGCAAAAAGAGTTGGGTGAGAAGAGCAAGAATTGGATGACCTATTTGCAAGAATATAATCTAGAGTTTAAGCCAATTCATACAATTAAGGATTATGGCCTCTGCCAACTTGTAGCCAAAGTGAGAGATGTCGCAGAGAAAGATATTTCAGGATGGGAGAAGGAAATAGAAATTAATAACGTTGAATAGGTTCCCTAGTCAAGTTCAACAATGCCATGGTATTAAGACATACATCAATTCTTATAGCATGACACCTTGTCCACACAATTTCCAAATAAACAAAAGAGAGAAATTCACCTTAAAGCTATATCTTATCAGATTGTTCATGGAGTGCTTTTCAGAAAGCACCATAATGGTGTCTTGCTAATATTCCTAGAGCCTCAAGAAACAAAGAAGGTATTTAGAGTTTTACACGACGGATCAACAAGTGGACATTTTGTAGGTGGTACAACTACACATAAAGTAATGAGGGTTGGTTATTATTGGCCCACTTTATTCAAGGACACTCATGTTTATTCCCGTAAGTTCCCAACTTGTTAGAGATGTGTCAGTTGAGATTAGAAGTCAGTCACCACACTACTACTAGTAGCAGGTGAGGAACCTTTCCAATAGTGGGGACTATATGTTATTGGATGAATATTTCCACACTCATCAAAGCAACATAGATACATCTTGACAAAGACATATCATTTTACTTAGTGGATAGAAGCAGTTCATTTATGACAATTTAATGACCAAGAAGTCAACCAATTCCTAAACAAGAAAATTATAACCACATTTGGCATTCAACCAATGTCTTTTCTCTTTGATAATGAGACTTATTTTTCTTCATTGAAACTTTATGAGTTCACATTAGAAAATGGCATCGTATTAAAGCATGCATCTAACTATAATCCATAGGGATATGGTTTAGCAATGTCAACAAACAAAAATCTCATTCGCATAATTAAGAAAACTATTTTCTCTTAGCAAAGGAACTAGCACAATTCTTTGGTAAATGCATTATGGGATGATAGTGTAACTCCTAAGACTTCCCTCAAAACTTCACCATACTTCTTGGTATATGGTAAAGAAGTTATCCTGCCTCCTAACCTATATTTCCCAACCTTGCAACTCTCCCAAGAGTCACAATTCAAACCGTGCCTTTTGGTTCAAAGCAGGATAAATACTTTGCTTAAAGTTGACGAAGAAAGGCTCAAAGATAAATAAATATTTTCCATTCATCAAAAGCATATTAAGTGCTAGTTTGATAAGAATTTTGTAGGGACTAAGAGTTTTGATGTGGGTGACTTAGTATTGAAGTGGGATAAAGCCCATGAAGAGAAAGGAAAACACATTATGTTCCAATCTCTGTGGATAGGCCCCTATACCATCGAAGAGAAACTAGACCACAATGCATTCAAGCTGAAAAATTTAGATGGTAGGATTGGCCCTCTCCACATTAGTGGTCGAGATTTGAAGCACTATTTCTAATAACAACTATAAGTTTCGTCACCTGTAAAAAAAAATAAATCATTTTCTTTTCATTATCATTTGTTGTTGGTCTCATGTTTCTTGTGTCAAGTCATGTCCCGTCTTGTTTTGTGTCTTCGTAATTGTACATAAATAAGACTTTACGTGAAAAAGTGTTTGGTTCTGAAGGGCTTTATGGTGCAGAAAAGAGGAAATGTGACAACTAAAATTCTTGGCTATCTATTATTTCTTCTTCTTCTTTATTTGGGAAGATGACATAGGTTGAGGTAAGTTTGAACGAAAAATATGATACATCCAAAAGGAAAACCTTGAGGGAACCTATCAGATCCATATCTATTCTAGTATCCAAAGCCCTCAACTTGGTGTTAAATCTACTTGGTGTGTTATATTCTTATCCAATCTAGTAGAGAAAGGATAGGGGGAAAATATAAAGTGAGAAAACCAATATCATAGATTATATTAATACTTCTCTGAAGGGGCAACCTCTTCTGCTCTTAATAAGTTAGGATCCCTCTTTCGCCCATTGAAAATAATAAGTGTCGAAGCACAATCTTATTAAATAATTAAATAAAGGGTGAAAAAAGATAAAGGATTTCTGTGAAGGGAGGTGAAGCAAGTGACTTTGCGGGAGTATTGTTATGGTTCTTTGGCAATGAAGCAATGCTTGTGCTCCTGTAGTGGCTCCACTCGGGTAGTTTCTAGGCATGCTAGAATCAAGGAAACACTAGAGATGAAATTCATATTCTCAATATCTAAAACTAGACACACACATTACCATTGCCTAGATTGAAACAATTGTGATATGGCATATCTTTTGTGTGTTTGAACCAAGTAAAGGGAAGCAAGGTTCTATATATACAACTGGGTCTAGAGGGGAAGTCAAGGAAATGTAATTGGTGACTCAATACTTCCTACAGGGCTAACCATTTAACTTAAAGGTTATTCCTAAGTAGAGAAGATAAAGTTCATCCAATGTGGCACCAAGTGTTTTCGCTGCAACAACACCCTCCAAAACTTCACTATATTCAAATTTGGAGCCTACTAAACTATCATATCAAGTGTCGCTTTGGTCATCAAGTGTCATTTCAAGTCATCCCACATGGTTCCAATGTTCTTGATCATTCTGAAGTGTTGTCAAATTTATTAGAACATCTCTAGTGTACTTCATGGTTACAGTGCCTTTGTTTGTCATAGAATGACTTTTTGATCATAGTCACACACACTTTATTTTTTGTACTTGGGGAGTGTTTTTAAACTGGTGCTTTGATGTGTATTTCTCATCTTTTTCCCCTGTATAAGTTTTATTAATGAGTTGGTATGTGTCGCACTTGATTCTATGTCTAAAATCATTATGTTTTCCGCTCATTTTACCTTTCAGACTTAGACAAGTTTCGGTTGCACAAGCTAGCCCACTAAGGTTAGGAGAGCACACAAGTGCGCTCTTAAGCCATAGCCAAGAATCCTTCCTTGTTTTGAAGTGTGCCATGTGCCCTTGAAGAGCCCATAATGTAGTCCCAAACACAATTTCCCTCCCCTATTTGAAACCACGCCCAAAAACTCAAGTCTTCCTCTTGAGCACACTCCTTCAACTTGAAAAACTGCGCCCTCCTTGAGTGCATGAGCACACCTTGAACCAATGAATGAATTCCACTTTGAGCTTTGACTATGTACCTTACGCCCTCCTTGGCTACCTTGAGCACACAACACATTTGGGAAGGCTCGATATAAACCCTTCAACCTTTGGACTTGTGCCCTATGCCATCTTATCTTCCCTTGAGCACATAGGACACTTGGTAAGGTCAAAGCTTCATCCCTTTGGCCTTTGACAATTCTCTCTATGCCCTCCTTGGTTCTCTTGAGTGTATAGTGCACTTTTGAAGCCTCATTAGCCTTCATTCATCCTTCAGACCTATGACATGCACCCTCCCTTAGGGTTTCTCTCTCCAGTTGAGAGCACAAGCACATCCTGAAGCCTTGAAGCACTCAACTTTCCCTCCTTGGTAATGCACCCTATGCTGAAAATCCTCCATGCTCTTCCTAAAGCACACTATTAAGTGATGAAAAAAAAATTGCATGAGACATGTCAAGATAGGATATTTTTTAGGTTGATGTTCGCTTCACGTGAGTGATTTTAATTATAGGTATTCTAAAACAATATGGTAAATATGCACAAAAAGATCAGGCAAAGAGGGAATTCAAAAGAAACATTCAAGAACAAAGAACACGTGATGAGGAAAATTGAATAAAATTGAAATCCTGATGATCAAAGCAACTCAAAATAATACATATGATCAAAGACCCTTTGGAGGGTGAAAACACCAACAACATGGAAATCACATGAAAGATAGAAGATACAAGTGGCATCATTGTCACCTATCAAGAAAGTCCATGTCATCTTTCACTATGAGTCCAAGTCATAAATGTTAGTGACTTGTCATGTTCTCACCATAGGATGATGTGGAAATCATTATGTAATCATGTAATTATTGTAAATACAAAGAAGTAGAAGTGCAAGAGTCATGTATGGACAAAAGAGCCATGTGAAGTCCAAAGGTCATGGAAGTTGAAAAGTCATATGAGAAACTCAAGAATCATGGAGATGTGAAAAGTTATGCCTCAAGTTATAAAATTAGCCTCATTACTCAAGATTTTTCACCTTGGCTTCTCCCATAAGGAATTAGAGAGATATAGATACTACTTTTGGGGAGTAAGTAGTGGCTCTAACTATCCACTATTAGAGCTAGTGATGTTTACTGTACTCATGTATCTTGTAACTTTTGCTTAATACTTGAATCGATTCTGCCAACATGTTCTCATGCATGGATCATGGATGTTTTGAGACTATAATTATAATCTTTGTGATTTATGTTTTCCCTTATATGTACTAAAGTAATTAAACTATTTTGATGACTTTGGTGCTAAACTTGTTGGAAATGTGTTGTGATGATTTTAATGATCGCAACATCTATGTGAACTATTTCACTTGATGTCTAACGATTATTCCTAGTTTATATGTGTGTGTATCTACTATATTAGTGTTATTACTTATCTCTTAAAGGCTCACGTTCTCTTCCATTTCGTAAAATAGCCTTGATACATTTACAATCGAACATTACACAAGGCACACTCTCTTGCTTATTCAAAAGCACATGTGTGCTACTCTCTCATGCTAATTGCTTAAGCCAAGGAAACTATCTATGTAAATGGCAGTCATGCCATATTACCGAATGGGAATCCTACACAAAATGGTGTGAGGTCTAATTGAGATCCCATATTGGGGAGATCCCATGTATGTTAGTGGGTTCCACCACCATCAATAGGATGGTTTACCCAAAGTAAATATCTTATATTGGGAGCTAGTGCATGGGAAAAGTTGGATAGCAAAGAACCTCAAAAAAAGAAATATTCAAGGGTCCTCCTGGTGTGTCTTATGTGAAAACTTCGAGGAAGACATCCCCCACGTCTTTTGTAAGTGCCCTTTCTCCATTGAATTTTGAAAAATTGTGTTGATAGAGGCCAACATTCTTCATCACATTCCAGATAGCTGGCAAGAAATGTTTGACAATTAGAAACCTCGAATCTCTTATAGAGAGAGTCAGACTCAGTTACAATGAGAAGTTGGATGACACTTCTAAAATGCTTATGTTGGTCGATATGGATAACACGTAATAATGCAATTTTCAAGAAAATTTGTCCAAATCCCATTTCAATGGCCAACAATGTGTGTCAACTTCTCTTTCAGGCCATCTTAGCTATGGGTTACAACCATGACAGATTTGGATAATTTATTAGAAAGCTAAAAATAATGGCTTTAGTCGGGACCCCTTCCAATTCAGGTTGGAAGCTTCACTTTAAACTTTCTTCTGAGAAATCATATATTCGAAGAATGGATAGTGATTAGTTCCAAGAGTAGAGGAGTCATAAGGGATGTTTCTCACTTTCCTTCGAAGGATCTTCAAAAGGAAACCCTATGGAGGCAGGAGCGAGAGGGGTTATCTTTCACCCTGACAAAGTAAAAGAGATTAAGTTTGCTTGGGGGATGGGAATTTCAACCAAAAATCAGGTCGAATTCCTAACTCAAGGAACATTTGAATCTTGACAGTTTATGGTGATTCAATGACAGTTGTCCCGCAATTATGTAAGTACAAAGAGAAACCTGAGCAAAACCACTCCCCTATAGCACACAAAATAGGCTTGCAATTGGTTAAGTTCAATGCAATTGATTTTTTTCATATCAAGCTTCATGACAATTTAGTGGTGGACACCTTGGAAAACCAAGGTGATTCCATAGAACAAGGTGAGTACATGCAAGATGATAGTTTCCCAATCATAAAAGTATCCCATGAACATCATATTCCAAATTTTTTAAAAGAGATTATTAGACAAGGGAACATTTTTTTCGAGGAAGATGGAGTGGAAAGGAAACAATGTTAGAGAACATAATAAAGGATTAATTATCTCAATCCTTCTCTGTATGAATCAATGAATCTTTAATTTAAGCAAGGGACAATCCTGGACATCCCACACACGGGGTTGTGTGAGCCCAGACAGATGGAGGGTAATGCATCACAAAGTTAAAGGCTAGATTGAGGGCATGTAAGATCATATTATCCTAGTATGATTGCAAATTTGGGAATTAATTGCTCCTATAGCAGACTATAACAATCCTAACTTCGCAATGGATCACCTCAGCCGATGATCACATGAGGAGAATTATTGCACTAAAGATATTGAGCGATCTAATGGATGGAGTATAGGGGAAGTTTGGGATTATAAATGGTGGATGTGTGCCCCTTTCCTCTCTATATTGAAATTTTGAGTTTATCTTTGCGTCAAAGAAAGGATTATCAGTGAGTGGGGTTCTGCAATGGAGAAACATCCATGCATAGATAAATAGGATATTGCTCATCCGCTTACCTAACGAGACACCAATATGGAGTTTCTTGCCACTCTTATTTCCAAGCAAGGAGACATGATTCTATCTGAATCAAAAGCACACTTTGTTCTACTGAATCAGAAGTTAAGTTTGTTGTAGGCCAAGTTAGAGCAACTATAGTTAGCCCACAACCTTTTGCTTGCTAAGGTGGATGACTTGGCAACTTTGTTTGAAGCAAACTCAATTAGGGCTTTGAAAAAGGTAGTTGGAGAATTTGATGACATGTAGGGTGCGTCATTAGCCCAATAAGCACAGGAGGACTCAAGAGTGACTGGGCAAACCTTAGAGGTTGTTCCTCCTCCATACTCCAGACATGGTAACGTAGGAAGTCAAAGCACTCATGCCCTAGGATAAATGTTGTTGGATAGTTTGTATCATATAGTTATATCTTATGCTTTGTAAGTATGTAGAAAATTTAGGCATCTTTTGGAGGACTTATAATATTAGGCAAATAAGAAATGTAGTCTATAAATGTCAATCTAGAAACGATATCTCTTTTAGACATTTTGAACAATCAAATAAGAAAAATATATTACAAATGGAAAAAAGTATGGCCTTCAAACTACATTAACTCAATGAAATACTTATTTCTTTAAAAAAATTATTATAACAAAGTAAAAAAAATCTATCATGTATGTTGAATCATTCTATTTGTTATAGATTATATATTCCCAACCCTTTGCACATTTTATAATTATTGATTTAATATGATGTTGGGATAATATTGTAATTTTTTAATTTATAAAATATGTACTACAATATTCTAATTTTTATGTATTGTATTTGGAAATTGTGCATGCTAGAAGATGATTAACACTCAAAACATGTATATATTTGAGTTGTCTTTAGTGCGACTTTTTGGAAGCTTTTCTGGTGGGTTTTTCCGGTCTAATTTCTCAAAAATCCGGCAGGAATTTAATGAAATCACAAGCTTCATGGGCAACCCATGCACAATCCAAGTGCCTTAGGTATTTTTCAGGGTGTTGAATCCATATATACTATAAAAAAAAACCAGTTTAAATAACACAAATCAATATTTCACCTTAAATTTTTTTGCCGAATTCCAACACCAAAAAATCTAAAAAATCATACTAAAAACAATTCTATATATATTTTTAACAATTATGAAATATAAAATTATAATAATAAATAAGATATATTTTGAAATTGATTGTATTACCAATTTATAATTAATATTCCAAAAGTTACACATTTATAATATTAATTAATATGAAGCAGGAAAAATAATTAATTTTTTAATTTAAAATTTCTACTACAAATTCTAATTTCTAGTATTGTATTTGGAAATTGTGCACGATAGAAGAGGATATCCTTCAAAACCATATATATATATATATTATAAATATATATACATAATAAAGATATAAAAATATACTAAGAAAATGCGAAATATTTTGGTATGATGGTATTATAATTTATTATCCATGATCATGATTATTACGTAATTAAAATTTTCAAATGATTACAATTTTAAAAGCTTGAATTTTCACCCTAATCAAGTTAACACGGTGGCAATCATTGCAAAAGGTCGTTTGTTATAGGAATTTTATGGTTTTAAGTTATATTTATATTTAAGAGGTGCTTATTATTTAGTTGGAAAAAATGTTTTTATGTTTGGTTAATAATTTTACTTAATTAATTATATAAAATAAATAATTATGCCATAAAGCGTTTTTTAAAGAAAACTTTTCTCTCAAGTTATTTATGTAGTTGTGAGTCATTGATTTTGATGTTAAATGATAGAAATAATTTCTACTATTAGATTGGATTGATTGATAACTGTATTAATCCACGCAGTTGTTTATAATGCTATTTTTTGAAAGCTTTTCAGGTGGGTTTTTCCGGTCAAAATCTGGCAGCAATTTATTGGAATCGCAAGTTTGATAGCTAGTTTATGCACAATCAAAGCGTCCTAGGGGTTTTTCAAGGTGCTGAATCCAAATATGCAGTTAAAAAACCATTTTAACTGCAACAAATCAAGATTTAAACTCAATTTCTTCCGCCGGATTCCGTCACCAGAATCTCAAAAAGTCACATTATAGACAACTCCTTAATCAACTATCATTTGTTCCTAAATACCCTCACCCGTCCTTTGAAATGCGTGCAATCTATGTATGGGTTTATTCTGAGGGTTTTTCTGTGCCAAATATATTCAGTGCTACCCTCCTGGAACATGATCAAATCACACAACATGACGCTCTTCTCTTCAAAGGTTTCATTGTCAGAAAGCTGCAGATTTGGATGGGAAGAGCAACAATATTACTAAAGAATGAGAATGAGAATGGTGCCGTCGAAGCTTCGAATGCTACTAAATTTCTTAGAATTACCTACCTGTGTGTATGTGTCCAAATTAACTTTTGGAAGGTAAAGCATGGCATTCTTCTCATCAGCTGCCATCAGTTGTAACAATGGAATTTGACAGTCAATTCGTCACGCATAGGAGGCATGGCATGATATTAATTAATAGATGATTCGTTATCCCCCTCTTCAGTCCTTACAGTATAGTTGTTGAAAAGATGATCCAACCATAAGTGACAGAAGAATATTGAAGATCAAATTCATTATGAATTGCATCACCCTCCCTTTGAAAACTCACTGAGTTGAGTCCCTGATAAATTGAACATGGCCAATGGTTAAAGAGGACATAGCCTTCCAGACCACATTGGAGTCTCGTGTAATGGTTGAAGTCTCCACTCTATCAGCGACCTCTATCTCTTCCTCACATGGATTTGGATTTGGATTTTGATTGCTGGGAATAGGAACAATAACATAGTACAACACTTCCAGAACATGGCCTCTCTGGATTGTATGAATCTTTAAATCTTTGGGGAGAATTAAAGTGAAAGGCGATAATTGCATAGCCTCTCTCTGCTCTGAATTCACAACCCAACTGCAACTCCAAAATCTTTTGCAACTGAATAGATCTCTGACAATGGAGTTATGTGTAGCACTGGTGCCAGTTGGATCTAAGACTCGTCCAAGATGTCTGATGTCTGCGTCTGAGTTTTGGTCTGCGCATCTCACATAAAACTGCAGGCATTCGAAAAGGAAGACAAGGTTTCTTCCTGGTATTCAATGAGCTTGTGATATGAGCTCTGGATTCACTAGTCATGCTTCATAAACTCCTCCACAATGATGGACTCGAACTTTTTACCATTGATTCTTTCTGAAATCTGTGAGCAGCTTCTAGTTTGTGGAGGTCCATTTCATAAAATTTAGATCTCCAGTGGTGGTAGGGGCCGATGGAAATCGATTGAGGAATGAATGCTTCAGGCTTCACTACCAACAACTCCTTTGACACATTAAACACTGACACACTCATTGGGAACTATTTCTTCCTTGTTGCTATAGGTCTAGACCTTACTTGATTTGAATAACCCACCCATTCTCATCGATTTTAACTTCAGCCTCAGATTTGGATTCCATGTTTCCTAGTCAAATATTATAGAAAATAAAGAAGAAAATATCGTAAACATTAGTAATTGTTTGAGAGTACTGTAGGTCGGAGGTAATGGGTACTGCAAAGTTCCTTTCCCTGATAAAAACTATTAAACATTGAGATTCAATATTGAATAAACCCCCTTACACTGTTATTCGACGCCCGCTATATTAGCTGCTTGCATGATTGCAGGTGTTATTCACGTGTTCATAGGATTTTAGGTTTTTACACTCTACTGTTCCACTTGCCACCTTTTCTTGCGCCCAAAATTCAGGATAATACATATTTCATGTTTTAAAGCATATATTTTCTTGAAGTCTAATGTGCTTGCGATGGGAAGACAACATCTCAATGCATATGATTGATGTAACTTCTTATCAATGAGACTACTATGTTACCTACATATGACACCTTATAGGCAAAGTCAATGTACATCAGTCCACAACCTCCTATTCCCATAATTCTTGCGCCACACAGAATTAGTTCAATAATTTTTTTTGGTCATGCGAATGAAATTTTATTATGTTGTTGCCCGGATGGAGGGAGTAGGGGGAGGTGATACTTAGCAAGCACCCATTTCCCAAACTCACCCATTCCAAGTTTCCAACAGATGAAACAAGAGATGTCCACCAGACGAGTGACTCCCATCATTCCCATCATTCCTAACTAATTAGAGAGGGAAGTACTTACCAACAGATAAGTGAGGTTACCACCAAGGAGCCAACAAACCAGCCAGCTTGCCTAGATTCTCCTAGAAAGAATCATTCAATACCAATAGTGAAGAATTTGTAATGGATTCCAACCTTTTTATTAATAATTAATTTAAACCATAACCATTTCCTTCTTAAAAAAAAATTACTCTTGATTTCATGTATGTTTAGCCTCTATTGATTTTAATATATGTCTAATATGTTATACTTGGTTTACTAGGTTATGTTTCATAGTCTACATTTATACTTAGCTCCTATTTTTATACTAACTCCTATTAGGATACATTTTATCATAGGCTTTTCTTAAAAGAAGGTTCATTAAAACCTTAATTTAAATCTGATTGAGCAGGGCTTCAACTTCCTAGTTGTAATTTTGAATGGATGTATTTGTTAATAGAATGTATTTGTTAATATATAATTAGAGATTTACATGGATAGATTCCAATAATAGATTTGAATGGATTGATTTTGATGATAGATTTTATACTCTTTAGAGATATACTTGAATACCAACCAAAATAAAGAGGGGATAGGGATAATAGATTTGAATGGATTGATTTTGATGATAGATTTTATACTCTTTAGAAATATACTTGAATACCAACCAAAATAAAGTGGAGATAGGGATAAAATAATACGAAGTCAAATATGTTAAAAAACAAACATTAACAAAACCAGAAAACCCTAGAATATATAGAGGGGTTACAGTCTAAGTTAAAAGATCACAAAATAATATACAGTTTGTGTATCATCGCCTTTGCCTTTCTTTCTCTAAGGTGAGTCCTAATAACTAGAATGCAATTTTGAGTATCCTTACCTTTTGTTTCACAAGTAGAAACCTGCCACCTAGAAGGCAATTTTGAAAATATTGAGAGCATAACATCAAAATAAAATAAGTATAAATGGTTGGAATTTATCACTATATTTCTTCTAACTAAACTATGACATAATACTTGTTATTTTTCAAATCAATAAAATATTAACAAAAATTTAGCATAATGTAAGTGATTTCTCTTTATCTCTTAGGTTTGAATGACATTTTGTTTACTAATTTTTGTCTTCAATGATTTTTTATATATCACGATTCTTTCTAGTTATAACTAGCCTAGATTCATCTTAAATCTGGATCTACCAAGCGCCCAAAGGGATCAAATCTCTTTTTAACTCTAAAAGGTGTTTGCATCTCAAGAGATTTGATCTCTCTTGGTACTTGGTCGATCTAGGCTAGTTTAATTTTCCCCTTTAAATAGGTTGTTATTCTATATGAATACAATGGGCCATTTTTATTTTTTATTATTATTTTATCTTATAGATTTTTTATTTTATTGTATTTTTATTTTAATGGAGTTAAAAAGTTTACAGTAGATTATATTAATTATTATTGTTAATTGTAATTGTGGAAGGCTTCCTATTTCAACTTAAGGTGGATGAGGATCTGTTGACTATTTTTTAAGTGATAGCCTAGATTGATTCTTAAGGGAATATGCTTAACATATGCTCTGTCTGTATGCTTATCAAGGGTTGTAGTGTGTTAGATAGTTTGTTAGGTTGCATTGAATTTTAATTAATTTAAAAAATTAAATTGGCAAGTGGCTCCCGACCCACCAATTTTATAGGGATTTGAGATTATTCCAATTCTAATAATTTAATATTCTAATTAGATGGAGAAATTAATATATAAGCAAATTTTATTTAGCAAAATGGTCCATTTTACAATAAGATGTGTAATTTTTTTTTTTCAAATTAATTAGATCCATAACCTTTTCATACATGGTTTATTAAGTAAATGTGTGCATTGGTAAGACCTTCATGTTGCAATAATTTTTTTTTTTTATTATTATCAACCACATTAAAAATATTAATGTGGTTGTACTAGTTAATAATTAAACTAGCTTAGATCCATCATAACTTTGGATCTACCAAGCCCTAAGAAGGATCAAATATGAGGTAATTTGAGGTGCAAATATCTTTTAGAGTGAAAACAAATTTGATCCCTCTAGGAGCTTGGTAGATCCAGAGTTAACATGGATGTGGTATATAATTTTGGACAAGATTATGATTCTTGTTATTAGTCTGCAAAGGCAAGACTCTAGGAATAGATTTTCACCACTATGGCAACTTATCATGTTTAACTTTGCAAATTTTTTTTTTAATAGTATTGAAAATTATTGATGTGGAATATAACCTATTAGGATGAGAAAATTAAATCAATCTAGATGCATCTTCACTTTACAAGAGGCTTGCATGTCAAAAGATTTGATCCCTCTCGACACTTGGTAGATCTAGAGTTAAGATAGATCTACACTGAGAAATTATACAATTCAAGCTTATTATACTAAGAAATGCTTACAAGATATACTATAAAATTGAAAAAAATTATAAAAAAAAATAAAAAAAAAATTAAATATTTAGGAAAAAGAATATCAAAGACTTTTAATTGTGCTGAGGGGAAGCTCTCCAACCCAATATGGAAGAGAAATGAGCATAGAAGGGATGTTGTAGTGTTTCATTTGTTATATTATCTAAACATTTTGACTTGATCAAATTACATAAAATGAAAATAAAAATTATATATATATAATATATATATATAGAATTAAACCTGTTATCAAGAATAAGCCGACTAGTCCTAATCAAATCAATGTTGAAGGTCATTCCAGTTTATTAATAGAATGCCATTCTCCTAGATTCTGAAACACACCCTCTCCAAACTTCAGAAACTTTGTTATGAATTCCCCTAGGCTAACACTTTTGAACAATATGCCTTCCCTTGGGACAAATGGCCGAGAATCGCTATGCCCAAGGCATTGGGGGCGAGGGGAGGGTGCAAACCAAGTCAACTTCCTTTTTCTCTCAAACATTGAGATCAAAATCAAGTTGGAGGATGATCTCTTGTAAAAGTTTATGAACCTTTGTGATCTATAGGAAATACATTTTTCCTCTATCCCTTTAGGGTTGGATTCAAAACTCCAATAAAGACAAACCAAATGCCTCCAACATATGGAGAGCCATTGTCAACTCTTTCTCCATCATTGAAAATGGTCTTGTATGGAAAGTTGGAATAGGAACCAACCTTCAATTGGGCATCGACTATTGGGCTGGTAGTAATGGAGATCAATGACTCCTACAAGATCTAATTGAAATACATCACTCAAACGGGATTTACACTCTCAACTAGGCTGCAGCTCCTCATCTGAATCCCCTCAATAACCAAAAATAGTTTTCAAGATACCCAGCCATTTTAGAAGAACCTAGTCAGCATTCCCCTAAGCATTATAAGAGGCACATATATGCATAACAGAGGACCCTGATGAGCTTGTTTGGACCCTCTCCTCCTCTGAACAACACACTCCAAACAAAGATATTTAACTCCCATTTCTAATTTAGCCCCTGATCCCCTAAAATCGTGGTGGTGTCCCCCATGGAAACTCAAATTTCCAGCCAAATCTAGATGGTTCATGTGGTGTGTCCTGGAAAACAAAATACGTTTTTGCGCAAAAGAAAAAAAGTCCACAATAATGCAACCTATGCGAATCACTTCAGGCATCAGTAAGACACCTCCTGATTTAATGTTCCTATTATAAAATCCTCTCCTCTGGCATTTGCTTTCTTCAAAATTGGGTCAGACATGTAAATGGGAAGGATTAAATCTAAGGACAGCCTGTCAAGGGTGGGTCACTAACGAGGGAACAAAGGATTTCATTGTTCTCCCTCTCCTATCCAGGTAAGGTACCGAGCTTAGCAAGAAACAAAGTTAATTTTAATGGCAAGTTGATTCCTCCAAAAACCATCGTTGCACAATCTCTTGCTATCCTAGATCTTCTGCCCCACCCATTCACTACTACTCACATAAAAAATGTTCACTGGCCTCAAATCAACAAAATAGGTCTTGGGGTTTCTTCAACGGAGCCGCAATGGGAATCCAAAAAGATGCGGAGGTGAAGCTGTCCTTGACGAAAACCACTATTTCAACATGAGGTCCTCATAGGTATAGGTTTAGAGAAGGGTCAAATAATTATGAAAAGAAAAGCTCATGATATTGTAACTATTACTGGTTTTTTATTTAGAAAATAACATCAATTCTCCTCAAATTTTGGGGACTAACAACTCATAATCAACTCGACTAAAGGATCAAACAAATGTTATACCTTTGTTATGTGATGTATCTCATCTCAAATCTGTTGAGATTTTCTGTTTGGAGTAAGATAGGAAAAATCTCAGTTGATGACAACAATAGGAATCAGTTCCTATATTAGCTCCAGGTTGTTGGGAGATGATTAATGCCTCCTATATTTTATGTGAGTGAGTTAATGAGGTTGTTAGATTCTCTTTGCTATATAACAGGCAACCATTCAGATGTTTGCTATGAGGGTGAGAGTTTTGTGAGGATTTAATTATGTAATCTCCTGTTTGATTAATAAATTGCCGATGCCTATGTTTGGTGGACGTAGCCCGGATTGGTTGAGTGAACCACGTTAAAAGCCGTGTCTTCTGTGCTTGATTTATCTGCTGTGTTTTTTGATTTAATTTAGCTGTGCATCTGATCTCCAACAAGTGGTACCAGAGCAGTTGGAGGCGTGGCGCAACTGATGAGCGTGCTGGAGGTGGAGTGCAAAAGCGTGGAACTGTGTGGCGATAAAGTTGCAGCTTTCTCCCATGAATGTTTGAGCTGAGAAACTACAATCAGCGCGATGCGGTTAACGTGGAATGTGAGCTTCCCTCACGTAGGATCGAAATGTGACCTACAAGTGGTGGATCTGCGTGAATAAAGGGCGATCGGTGGCCCAACGTGGAGAAGTCACACTCTGCAACAAAGCGGTGAAGGAACAAGCAAGCCGACCATTGATTGTGTGTTTTCTAGCGCGGTGACTGCATATGAATCTAAGGCTGGAGTGGCTTGTGTCAAGATCGTGAGGCTGGAGCAGAAGTTCAAGCTTCGGTCGATCGGCGCAGTGGAGGTCAAGGCTGGACTTTTGGGTGACCTTGTAGCATATCGTGCAGCTGGTGCTGGCCATTTGGAGTTTTTGGCAGGCATAGCCCTGCTGCAGAGACAAACAACAATGTTGTCGTCATTGGAGGAGTTCGTTGAGGCACCTGAAGACCAAATTCAAGAAGCTGCAATCCTGCATTTTTTTTTTTTTGCTGAACAAGATTCGCCAAAAACAAAACTGACGAATACGGGAACGAGAAGGGGGTGTTTCCGGTTCTTCACTGGTTCACGTTAGGCGTTTCAAGATGGAGGCGACCATCACTGATGCTGTGCGCTCTTGGTCATCCTACTTCGAATAACAATCCGAGTGCGGATTCTCTGCGTGGAGGTATTCCAGAATTTAAGTTTTTTGCGGAAACATATTCTTTGTGCACATGTTTACGATTTTTTTTTTGGTGTTGATTATTTTGCATAGTCAGTTGTTTGGGCTGAGGAAGCATACTCTCTGGTTTTGTTTTTAAAACTGTTCACACATAAACTGCTGAAAAGGCGCATCCTTCCTGCAATTTGCCTCTGTATAAAATTATTTATAGCCCTTAGCTGAAGTAAATGTACAGGACGACATGTGATTTGTTTTTTGCAAACTAAATGGTGTAAGGCCTCATCAAGTGTTTGAGTACGGTACAACGGCATAATTTTTTTTTTTAAGCAAAGGCAAATAAGGCATAGGCAGTCTTTTAAACACAAACTTCATTTATTTAAAAGTTGGGTTTTGGAGGTTATTGTGTTTTTTGCTGATACAAAATGGTGAAAAATCAGAGTGCCCGGTTTGAAATTGAGAAGTTTAATGGCAAGAATAATTTTGAGATCTGGAAGGTGAAAATGCATGACTTGCTTGTCCAACAAGGCGTGGTAAAGGCATTGATGGGTAAATCCAAACAACCTTACAACATCACATACGATGAGTGGGATGAGATGGATGAAAGAGCAGTAAGTGCTACTCGATTATGCCTGGCGGACGATGTCCTGTTTAATACCGTGTTGGAGACAATAGCTACTGGTTTGTGGACGAAACTGGAGAAACTGTACATGACCAAATCCTTAACCAATAGGATTCTCCTGAAGCGACAGTTGTATAGTTTGCGAATGAAGGAAGGTACATCGATTGCTGATCATTTAAATGCTTTTAATACTATTCTTGTGCAATTACAAAGTATAGAAGTAAAAATTCCAACCGAGGATAAAGCTATTACTTTATTGTGCTCGTTGCCCGAATCATG
>APFE031162468.1:35660-83349 GCA_000404065.3 Pinus taeda | reverse complement strand
AACAGGGCATCAGGCGAATTGTTGTCAATGTGGAGATTATTGAGATTTTCTGTTTGTAGCAAAATAGGAAAAATCTCAGCTGATGACAACAATAGGAATTCAGTTCCTAGATTAGCTCCAGGTTGTTGGGAGGGAGTTAATGCCTCCTATATTTGATGTGAGGGAGTTATGAGGCTGTTAGATTCTCTATGCTATATAACAGGCAACCATTCGGATGGTTTGCTAAGAGTGTGTGAGGATTTCTTGATGTAATCTCCAAATTGATTAATATATTCCTGATGCCTATGTTTGGTGGACGTAGCCTAGATTGGTTGGGTGAACCACGTTAAAAGTTGTGTCTTATGTGCTTGTTTATTTTTTTCTGTTGTGTGTTTAATTAAGTTTGTTGTGCACCTGATCCAACAGGTCATAATTTCAAGCCGCGGTGCGCTGGACGCCATCGCGAAGTGTCTCACGGTCGGGCGGAGCCTGGAGGGGAAGCGGAACGCCGCGGCTGCCATATTCAGCCTTCTCGTCGTGGAAAGCTACAGGGCAATAGTAGGTGATGGCCCGGAGTTCGTCAGAGGTTTGCTAGATTTAATCTACCAGGGAATCCCCAAGTGCACCAAGGATGCCCTAAAAACCCTCTTTCTTTTGGCTCTTTGTCCACTGAATAGGCTGAAATTGGTGTCCGCGGGGGTGGTTCCGGTGATCTTTTCGTTGCTGATGAAGCCGGGGTTGGGAATCGTGGAGGATGCGATGGCTATTATAGCCCAGGTAGCTGGTTGCGGCGGGAGCGAAAAATCTTTTAAAAAGATCCTTGGGATTAAAGCACTGGTGGATTTGTTGGACACCGGGACTCCAAGGGTTCAGGAGAACGCGGCATCGGCGTTGCTGAATTTGGCACAGTGCGGAGGGGAGCAAGTTGCAGATGATATCTTGGATGTGCAGAGCGCCATGCCAACTCTTAGTCTTCTGCTCACATCAGGTACAACAAGATGTAAAAGTAAAATCAGTTCATTGCTCAGTGTTTTGCTGGTTCATGAAAGCCTGCCAGCTAGTGCCTTGTCTTGACCAGAATATATATATATATATATATATATATATATATATATATATATTATATAATATATATATTATATATATATATGAGCTCGTAAATTATTTCCCTTGGAAGGATGCCTCAATCTTTCATATAGATAAGAGGGTAATAACATCATAAATATAAATGAAGAGGAAAGATGTATATGTGATTATGAGGACATGTATTTTTTTTGGGGTAATGGTCTCTCATAAAACATTATTGATGCATTGATTTTAAGAAATTTTATTACAAGAAGTTGTGGGGCCAAATCTCTTCTCTTTTTTAAAGGAAAGAAAAACCAATCGCTTCCTATTAATATAAAGTTGTTTACATCTGGCATGTGTCAAAAGTCCACTAGTTACAGTGTACATCTCAATCCCCAAAAATATATCCCAATCATAGATCTAAATTAGCTATGTTTAAACAAACACATTGCCTAGATTTTGTCACTCATACAACATAAACATAAAGCCATATAAAACCACTTTAAAGAAAAACAAAAATATCCCCATCATGACAATATTACATTATGTGAAGTAGATTTTTCAAGATCCTAAAATGTGTTGTCTCATAAGGTCAAGTATAAGATCTCCCTAGGTAATTAGGTATGTCCCTTCTTAGATAGTGCATCTGCAATTTTATTATGCTCCCTCTATATATGTGGAAAATCCACCCCTAAAAAAGTGCCTCCATCCATCGAACATTTTGTAACCATTTTGTCATTAATTGGGGATTGAAAATCTCTTCTCTATCAAATATAAATGTATAATTTAATGTGTTCATTATAAGGAAACTTGTACGAATAATATATTTTTGATATCTATAATGAAATTATATTTTAATATTGGACTTCTGATAATTTTTAATTTTCTTGGATTGTTAATCGTTTCTTCCTCTTGATTTTGAGTTGTATCTACTATAATGTTGTTTCCCTTTTGACTCCTTCCTTGTTGGTATTTTTTCCCTCAGTTGGATTTCCAAAAGGTTTATGTAGTGGAAAGATAGTTCAATAGCATTTTTTTTTTATGGTGGGAGGCCATCTCCAGTATTTTTATCAGTGATTGCTTGATAAAGTTCTCAAGATGGGTATTGGGTGCCTTATGGTGCACTGCAAGTTGGTGGATAACATGGGTCAACGTTGATTTGTATATGTCTTATTGGCTTCTTCATGAAGGTCAAGGCAACTTGTTACCCTACAAATGCATCTTTGTTCTTTTCATTTCTCATGAGGCTCGAGTTTATATTGGTTAGTTTCATGTCGTGCTTCCTCCCTACCAATGGTGTGGGCTCTCAAGGTAAACGCTTCCACCCTCTTATTCAATCTAGTAGATTGGATTTTGGTTCAATTGCTTGATTACATGATGGGCATTTCAAAGGCCAGATGGCGTAAAGTAGAAGGGAGGGTTTATAGGTCTAGAACTAGTCCAGACCTTTCCTACAAATTCTCGGCAGTGAGACTATTTCTTTTGTTTCCCTTCCACCATGGTCCTATCCTTCTCCTCTAGCCAAGGAAAATATTAAAATCTTGGATTGATAGACGGGCTCATGCGCTTTAGGAATTGAGAAATTGCATCATTGCATACTTTCTATTTTGGATGGCTTCAGTAATTCCTACATGCATTATTTTAGTGGATTCTAGTTCTAGTTTTCAACACCCTGTTTCTCTCTCTAGGGAAACCAAACATATTTTCCACTATCGATCAGAACAGGTCAAGCGAATCACCTTCCCCATGCTACAACAATGAGGTAGAGTTAGATGAGGGGATGCCTTCATACCAAGAGTGATTTTATTGAGGAAGAATTCACATGCACTACAATATTCAAGCATCCTATTCTCACTTCAAGGAACTTACACCTCCATATGTTCAAGACGATGTCACTAGCATGGAGGAAGCCTCCTCTCATAGATCCTCTCTTTCTGACATATAATTCCTTTCCAAATGGGTTAATTGGGTTCCAGATACCAAAAATATGCGGAGAAGATACAATGAGTATATGTAGGTTATCAATCTATACTAGTAAATGAAATTCCTCATATATAGGACCATCCTCAATTGACATGAATCATGTTTGGATATCCTACACTTCCTCGAGCATATACATAATCATCTATGCAAGCTAGATAGAAGAATGGAGTAGCTCGGGTGACACCTTCGCCTTCCCCCTACGGTTAAGCAAAACTATGCCAACTCACTAGCCCTAATCTCGGTTCTAGGATCAAATTTGGAACTCATAGCATGATGGTTAATGTTTTTTTATATTTTTAATCATATAGTTATTGTCTTCTTTATATTTGGAGAGCTTAACCCACATACTAGCAGTAATTGTTTTAGTTTTGTTGTTGTCAAGTTTCAACTAGCTCTCTTAGTCCTTACGAAGAGTCCATTTTTGGCTTTGGTCCAATCTCTCTAACTGGAGAGTCACTTGAATTTTGTAATTTGATATGTAATATTTAGTTTTTCTTGTTAAAAAAACAAAAATCATGTTTTTATACTTTTTTTTTATGTGATTCATGGTCTCAAAGATCAGTGACCTACTATGTCCATAGAATATTGTTCGAGGCAGATCCACCTAAAGGGATCACCTCTCATTGGCTTAAACATGGAGCCTAACCCCAATAGTTTCGAGAGAATTTGAACCTATGACCTCTCAATCGTAGAGGTGCTTAACTACAATGACTCGACCGATTGAGCTAACCCTCGAGGCTAATTATGTTTTAATATTTTTATAAATGTTATTTTGAATTATATGTAAAACTGAAGATAAGTCTTGTGTGTGTGTGTGTGTGTGTGATTATTTGATTAAGAAAAAAATCAACCATAACTCATGTATAAGGATGATACAATGTTTGGTCTAGAGCTCAAGAATGATAGAATCGTTCAAGATTATTATTAGCTACCAGATCTATTAAATTAGTAGGCTATATGTCTTGTTGAATACTAGGTCAACATTTATGGGGTGTTTTAAATCTTCTTCCGTTCTTCCAATATAAGAGGAGAAATTATAGTCCTCAAGTAATGTCAGTTTCTCGAGGGAATTTGCAAAATTTTCTTGTTGTGGTGTATTGTAAGCACCTTTGGTTGAGTTTGATTAGCAGCGTTTTGTCTCTGTCACCTTGGAAGTTAGTGGATACAGGAGAGGACAACTCACTTCCTTATTTAGTGAGGTCCTTCATGTTCAAGGAAGTTTCTTAGACATATCAAGCTAGTGAGGTATTCTCATTGGTGAATATCTCCTTTGTGGTTTTCTTTCAATTGCATATATTTGGAGTTATATGTTTTAATAAGAGTTTTTCTCCATTAGGTTTTAGTCTTTTAGATTGGTTGGGTTTTGATCAATTTCTTTCATGTCAGTTGCTTCTCTACGTCTTGGATTTCTTCACTCTTTTCCTTTCTGGGTAGCCATTTATTTCTTAGGGTTTTGTCGAAAATTTGGAAGTCTAGTTAATTGGATTGGGGTTGGTGAGTTTAATTTGAAAATTTTCCTATCTCAATTTAATTAACAATGGATGGAAATTGAATGTGAATTGGTCCTCTAGGATGTGAGTTGCAAGGTACTTCATTTGACTAGATTATCTTGGAGATTACATTGTATCTAATGCCTCTCAACGATGTTTAATATTCAATAATGGGGGATATTTTTCTATTTTTTATTATTTTCCTTGCGATTATCTTCTTTCAAGTTGTGCATGTTGGCCTAGTGTCAATTGTAGGACCAAAGATTTTGTGATGTGGATGAGTTTACCGATCTTGGGTATTCTAGATTTGGTCCATTGAAAGTATGCAATCAGAGGTCAGAAGGGAATAATTTAGAGGTTTTCTCTTAATCCAAGTGGTTTTCAAACATGAGTATGATGTTTTCTGATATAGGGGATTTGGTTTGACAATATAGTGAAGTTGTTGTTGTTGTTGGTTTATTTATTTATTTATTTTATTCGTGAGTGGTTTTGTTACATGTCTGAGGTTTGGTGTAACCCACCCCTCTCACTTTAACTGGTCTATCGAGGTAAACATGAGCTGAGGGATAATATGACATGACCTAACCTCCTAAGTACAGTTAAGGAAGTGGATTAAAAAAACTTGAACTTTACTTACCTTGCTTCGGAGCTACATGACACCGAGGGGCTAAAAACCCACTCCAAGTGCCCAAACCCTGCGCTAGATTTCCTTTTAGCAACTTGGGACCACAACCGCATGCATGATAAGGCCTCCATGCGGTTATAGGCCTCCAATTGCATGCATGATCTTTCAAGGGTTCAGTTATAGCCAAAAAATTCCAGTTCAGAGGGTGCGGTCCCGAACTCTAAGCCACCATTTGAGGTTAGCCTCCAGATCACTGCCCCGAACTCAATGAGACTTTATATAATGACAAATAACATTAGGAAAAATCCATTCATAAAAAACTTTATCAAGGATTTCACCTAACTAGGCCTAACCATGATAGTCGTTTTGTCAAACACATAGTGAACATGTGATCTCTAGGTCATAAATGCATATTTGAACATAGGAGTTTGAAACTTATCTGAGAATCACCAAGAAGGTCTAATCCCCTCTCATAGTAGTTGCAATAACATTTGTTAGCTCATGCATTCATTAACCATTCAACAACTAATCAAGACATATCAAGAGCCATAGATAGAACCTATTATAGAACCATGCTTATAACCAACCTATAACCAAAATAATAACCTTGATAGAACAACCATAAAATCCACATAATAACATGTACAAGTACTCATAGAACATAATACAGATCTCTTACTAACAAATGAAAAATCCAACCAAGTCGGAGACTTCCACATACCACCCGACCATAGATTGAGTTGAACCAAATAATTCTTTCAGCCAATCACCCCCATGCCATATTTCACGCATGAATGTGAGTTCTCAAGACATAAATAACTAGGGATTCTTGGAGATTAAACCACCTCCACCTCATGCTCCGGTTATCTATCCAAATCGGTTAAGAGATCACATAAGAAAACCAATACATAAAAAATAAGGGCTTCCCAAAGATTAAACCACCTCCACCCTCTGGTTACTGCGATCCTGCCAAAACCGGTCAAGAGATAACTAAGCCCAAACCAAGCCTTGATGCATCAGGATTTCTTCATCAATACCTCAAGGATTTTTCCGGTTTCCACCCATCTGTCAAGGGCTTCTCGAAGATTAAACCACCTTCACCCCCAAGCCTTGGAAACTTTCTTAAGGCTACCTCACCCAGTTCCAAAACCTTCCAGTAATCTAAATCTCAACCAAGTAAAATAACCCCATCACACCATGACTATCTCAAAATGGCAAGGAAAGGACAAAACCACCATCAAACTAAGAAAAAACCATGTCAATGATATCAAAAGAATCAAATACACAAATGGATGTACCATGCATTCACAAACTAGCTAGGAAATCACAAATGCAACCTGTTACCTGCAAAATCCTCATATTGAAGCTTCTTGATCCAACATTCCTTGCTTGTCCTTTTCTTTCATTTTCCTTTTGTTCCCTTCCTTTGCTTACTTTCTTTATTTATCCTCTTGTTTCTCTGCTCTCTTTGAAATTATTTCCAAAGCCAAACTGAAAAAAAGTTAAACTAGCAAAAACTAAACTAGCAAAAGCTGTGAACTAGTCCTCCTAAGCCTTTTTATTATTAAGGCTTTTATTTTCTTCATTTTCCTCTATTTTTCCTTCAATTTTCCTCTCATGCAAACCTTTGACCTTTGACCTTATTTCTTTTATTTTCATAAATAAAGTGCCAATTAATGTGTCTTTTCCTTTTCCAATGTCTTTACCAAATTCCTTATCCATAATAAATCGGAAGTTCCACCCACTGGGATGATTTGTCTAACATTCATCTTGGAATACATGTCCCATGACCTTGGTATTATTATTTTTCCTTTACTAATTTTTTTACATTAAATTTTAAACTGGGGTTGTTATAGACTCCTCCCCCTTAGGGGAACACTGCCCTCAGTGTTCTGTGACACATATAACTAGAAAGACCGCTGAAAACCAAAACATACAACCCATGGAGCTTTAAGACTTCACTTGATGCAGTGTTTACAATGAAAAACCTGTTGAAAAGCAAAACCAACATGACAATCATAACAACATGACAACCATATCGCTTATTAGAGCTTTATAACACAACTCATTGTGGGTTTTACAAAAAAACCATATATAAATATATACATATACCAAACAACTAGAAAACAATGAAGGATACATAGCTCACATCTAATCATCCATCTCCCATGTAGTTTCATCAGGACCAAAGTGCTTCCCCTATGCTTTAACTTGCTTTATTTCTCAATGCCTTAGCATGAGTTGTTTTCGTTGTAATATGCACTAAGGTTCTAGTTGGAATTCTCCTTCTGGTTCCACCTACAATACAGACCAGTCAATCACATGATCAATATCATTCACATATCTTTTAAGCAATGAAACATGGAAGACATCATGGACTTTCACTGTCCGAGGTGCAATTTTGTAGGCTATTGGTCCAAACCTCTCAAGGATTTCAAAAGGCCAACAATACTGAGGTGCCAAATCAGCACATGATCCAATCTTCAAGGAGTGATTCTTGGGCTTGATGCGCAAGTACACATATTCCCCAACCTGAAACTCCTTTAACACCTTGTGTTGATTTTCATAACTCTTATGCTTAACCTCTGTTTCCTTTAGATTCTTCTTGATAACCTGCAAGTCTTGTTCCATCTCTACCAAGATGCCTGGTCCTATTATTACCCTTTTCACTGGATCACTCTATTTGATGGGAGTATTACAATTCCACCCATAAATTGCCTCAACCAGGCTCATCTTCAGTGAATCCTAATACCCATTATTGTAAGAAAACTCAAAAAGTGTAAGATACTCCTCCCACCTCCTCTGTTGGTGCATAACATACATTCTCAACACGTCCTCTAGAATCTGGTTGACCCTCTTTGTGTGTCCATTTGTCTGCGGATAATAAATTGTATTGAAGGCCAACTCTGTACACAAAAATGAAAATAACTCCTTCCAAAACCTAGAAGTGAACTTGGCATATCTGTGAGATACAATCTCCTTAAGAATACCATGCAAAAACACTATCTCCCTGACGAAGACATGAGCTACCTCACTATCTAAATTAGTAGACTTCATTGGAATGAAGTGAGATACCCTGGTCAACCTATCAACCACAACCACGTTGGAATCATGTTGTTTGGATGTCCTTGCAAAACCTGTGATGAAATCCATGGAAATTACCTCCCATTTCCATTCTCGAATCAAAATCAACTGTAATAAACCACCTGGATGCCTACACTCCGCTTTTACCTATTGATAATCCAAACACCTTGTAACGAACTCAACTACCTCTTTCTTCATTCAGATTCAACCAATAGTAGGACTTCTTCATATATTTTAGAGTCTTATGATATCTCGGGTGACCTAAATATGGCTTAACATGAAATTCCTTCAAGATAAGCTTATTGATTTCACTGTTGTCTGACACTAGATCTTGTCCCTAGGTTTTACCAAAACATCTGTCGTGAGATGATAATTCACATTTGGATCCCTTGTACCCTACTTCTAGAACTTGTCCTTAAGTTGCAGGTACCTGTCATCCTACTGTCCTACCTATAAGATCTGATCCTATAAATTTGTCCCATATGAACTCGTAGTTGCTATGTGATTTACCTACACTCTTCTGTTAAGCGCATCTGCAACCCTGTTCTCCTTACCCTTAATGTACCTGATCTCAAAGTCAAATGCATTGAGCGTGGTGTTGTCACTGTGATCAACACCCTCCAATATTTTTCTCACGCTTGATGTTTGGAGCCTACTGAGAATCTTACGTTCTATCATCCTATGGCCACTCCATGGTTGTTTAATGTTTTGTAAAATGTTTAAGCCTTCTTCCTAGTTTTAATTGTTAAGTCATTTGCACGCACATGCTTAGTATTTTATGAGTTCATGAAAAGAATTCCTTCATGTGGGCTTCAACAGGCATGGCCCCACACATCAACAGAATGGTTGTGCAATGTTCAACTCATGTCGACAGTCAGTGCACACTTTCATTGACAGTCTCCCTCACCTTGGTTGCAATTGTACTTCTATTTTTGTGAGTGTTCTCAACTATCTCTTTTGTGTGCCTATGTATTCACAATTGTCTCTTTCACTTTCATGGTTTTCACTCATGTTATCTTCACTCTGGCATGTGTTTCCTTCAATTTCTTTAACTTTTGCAAGTGTTGCTTTGTTATTCTTTCAAGGTGTGATTTTTGTTCATGAGTACTGGGAATTCCCTTGGTTTGTGTCAATGGGAGTTATTATTGGATGAATTCACCTCTTTTACTCTATTGGTCTCACACTTAGCCATTTTGAAGCCCTTTCTTGGTCCTACTATTTAGCACAAGTTGTAGAGGCATTAGCCTTCTTACTATATAATGAGCATAACTTATCCATGAGCCTCACTAACTCATATTTTCTCCCATACTTATGCACTAAGTCTTTTCTAAGGTATCATACCTCTCATAGTGAATTACAACTCCCTAAGGATAAGTTACATAGCCTTTTGTTTCCTCCCTCAGTGAAAAGCACATTCTAGATGAACAAGTAGCCATTGTTAAAGAATTGTGCCCTTCTAAACTTGATCTCACTTCAAAATAATGAAGTGCACTTTAAAACAATGAAGCGAACTTTGAAACAATGAATCACACTTAGAAACAACGAGCACACTTCAAATTCTCACTGGCTCAGTGAAAAAACACACTTTACAAGAACAAGGACCTTCTCTCCTATAAAAAGTGCATTCTAGACAATATGGACCTTGTTTCCTTAAAATAGCACACTCTGAGAACTTGGGCACACTTCAAAACCATGATCACACTTCGAGACTATGAGAATACTCCTTCAACATGAATACATTATCTGTCTTAGATCGCATGTCACACTAATAAAGCATGAAGCTTGAGCGCACTCCTTTCAACATGAAGAACTACGCCCTCTTAGAGAGCATGTCACACTCATGAAGCACAAAGCTTCATCCTTCCCTTTGAGTGCATGTCACACTCATGAAGAACGAAGCTTGAGTGCACTCCTTTGACACAAAGAAATGTGCCCTCATTAAGTGCATGAGCACACCTTGAAGGCTTGAATGTTTTCCCTTCAACCCTTCAACATGTGCCAATGCACACTCCTTTTCCTTGAGTGTATGAGTGCACCTTGAAGGCTTAAAGGCTCGAAACTTCACTCCTTCATCTCTTCGGAGTGTGGCCTTGCGCCTTATTTGTATTTTTGAGCTCATGTACGCACCTTGAAGGCTTGAAGGCCTAAAGCCTCACTCCTTCGTCTCTTCAGGGTGCACCCTTGTACCCTCTGAGCTCTCTCTCTTGCTTGAGAACACAAGTGCACCTTGAAAGCATTTTGTGAACCTTGATGAGTTTTATTGTGCCCTCCCAACTAAGACTTCTTATTTCCCTCTCATAGGCCTATCATGAGTAGATAATTCCATGAGCTAGGTAGTGATAAGATAAATGTTTTAAACTGATTTTTCTTCATCATGAATTATTTTCATTCATAGGAGTACCAACTCAACATGATAAGGTGATGCTCAAGAGTATATAGCAAGGATAAAGAGTAAAGAAACAACTACATAGAAGAAAAACAAAAGAGATTTATCATGGAGACATGAAGCAGATCATGGACCGAAACATAAAGAAGACATTGCATGATGACTCAAAGGATTCCAATATTGATCCAAGACCCTGTGGTTATTTCATGAATTTAAAGCATAGATCAGATCTATCATCAAGAATGCAAGATGAAGTAGCCAGGAAGATAACTTTCCATTGCCACCTCATCATGAAGTCTATGTCATCACTTCCAAGTTGTAACTTGTACAAGTGTCATCATAGTGGTCAATGTATGTCCATGTGTCATGCCACATCATCATGTGGAGTGTAATGATGTATTTTCAAAGAAAAGGAAAAAATGTAATGTGTGGAGTCCAAGAGTCATATGTGTAACATGAAGAGTCACATCGTCATATATGGACAAAGATTGTATAGAAGTCCAAAAGTCATTTAGAAGTTCAAGGATTGTTTAGAAGTCCAAAGGACATATTAGAAGTTCAAGAGTCATGAGGATATTAAAGTTCATTCCTCTTGTTATAAAAGAAACCTCATAACTCAATCAAAGGGATTTTGGAGGCTTAGGTTCTGGAGAGCTAGTCTTGGCTTCTCTACTTAGCATAGGAGGGAAAAATGTTCTTTGTAGAAGCAAGAAGTGACTTAGTGTTCCACTATTGGAACTAGTGTTCACCATTGAAATTTATGTACTTGGATCTTTCACCTTATAATTGAAGCTCTATGAGCTAACACATTTTCATGCACGTATCGCAAATGTTTAAGACTATTCTTGGGATGTTTATGGTATATGTTGTGTTCATATGTACTGGAGAAATTGAACTATTTTGGTGGCTTCCATACTCATCTTGTTGAATTTGTGTTGTATTCACCTTAATATCGTTGTGTGAACTATTTTTCTAAAAATATTTTCATGCTCTCGTGTGCCTCTTCTAGGATAGTACTATTGGTTTCCTCTTAGAGACTTACTTTTTTTCTCCCCTCATGAATGTTCCCTTTTACATCCTACAATTGGTGCTTCACAATGTCAGCTTACTTTCTTATTCAAGGTTTATGTACAAATTCTCTTATTTTATCCTTTGAAACCAAAGCAAACCTTTGTGTTATGGTGGTCAGAACAATACTCTAGATGGAACTCCTACTCCAAAAGCTGTGAGGTCTAATTGGGACTTCACATCGAGGAGACCCCTTATATGTTGGAAGTATCCAACATTATGAATAGGTGGCCAACCATATAGTTTGGTTGGAATTCAAATTAGGTTGGTCAAACAAGAATCTCATCCCAACCTGTTGTGATCACTCATCAACACAAACCTCCAACCAAGAATATAGTTCCTCCATATATTCAATGCACGAATGATTGTTTCCAATTGAATATCATGCATCACATAATTCTTATTATTCTCATTCATTTTCGTTGAATCATAGAATACCACCTTCCTTTACTGCACTAGGACTCCACCAAGTCCTCTTTTGTAAGCATCTGTACACACCACAAATTCTTTATCTAGAGTTGCAATATTTAGAACTAGAGAATTTGTAAGCAACTGCTTCAACTGCTCAAAACTAGTTGCATATTCCTCTCTCCATTCAAATTTATTTCCTTTCCTCTACAAGGATGTAATAGGATATGCAATCTGTGAGAAGTTCCTGATGAAACTCTTATAATAACCTGCTAACCCCATGAATGATCTAACTTCATACACATTCCTAAGAGTTGCCCATTTGATGATAGCTATGATGTTTTCCGGATGCACTGTTATGCCTTCCTTGGAAACAATATGTCCCAAGTAATGTACCTCTTTCTAAAAGAAACTTCACTTACTAAGCTTGGCATACAACTAATGCTTTCTTAGCAATCTCAATACTATTGCTAAGTTTGTTGCATGAACTTCCTCATTTTTAGTATATATCAATATATCATCAATGAATACTATCACAAGCTTGTCTACATAAGGATGCAACACACTATTCATCAAACACATGAAAGTAGTTGGAGAATTAGTTAAACCAAAAGGAACTACAACAAACTCGTAGTTCCCATTCTTGGTCCAGAAAGAAATCTTGTAAATGTTCTCTTCTTTGATGTGTACCTAATGATATCCTTATCTCAAATCAATCTTTGAGAACATTGTTGTTCCTTTCAACTGATCAAACAAGTCATCAATCTGCGGAAAAGGGTACTTGTTTTTTATCGTTAACTTGTTCAACTGTATGTAATCAATACAAAACCTAAGAGTACCATACTTATTCTTCACAAACAACACTGGTGCACCCTAAGGAGACAAACTTTTCCTAATGTATCACTTATCAAGAATTTCCTTTAACTACGACTTCATTTGCACTAAATCTGGAATGCTCACCCTTTAAGGTTCCTTTCATGTTGGTGCCACCTTTAGTACCAACTCAATAGAGAAATCGACTTCCTTGTGAGGTGGTAACTCTGAAATATTTTTTAAAAATACATCTTGAAACTATTGTAAAAACGGATGCCTCTTCAAGACTTCTACATCCTTAACATCCTTATCTTTATCACTAGAAAAATGCACCACGAACAATACACACCTTTTCCTACTACTGTGTTTTTCCTACATACCTGTAACCATTCTTACTGATGTAGAATTCTCCTTACCCTTCAGATTCCCTTCTCTCCATCATCGTCCATACACTCAATAGCCTTCTCATAACAATCCACCTTAGTCCTGTGAATGTACAACCAATCCATACCCGGAAGCATACTTTATGATCCCAATGGAAACACATTAATTTTTGTTGATTTAGATATATTGTTCAACTCAAATGCACTACTTGTTACCCAATGATGAAATATTTTCTTAGTACCTGTAGCCAACTACACCAACCAAGACTTTGCATGAACTTCTTTTCTCAAACCACACTTATCTACTAGGTCAAGATTAACATAACTATAATTAGATTTAGGGTCAATCAAAATAGAAACAACTCGATAACAAAGCTTACCTTCCATTTTAACTATGGATACCTGGTGATCCACTTTGTTGTTATCAAATGATGTGTAGATCCAAGGAATTCTTTTTTCCAACATCCCTAACTATCTGCACCTCCTAAACGCTGTAGATTTTAGGTCCACCACCCTGATACAACGAACAATCCTTCATGCAACAATGATCCTTGCCACATATCCAACACTATAAAGGCCCACTACATCTGTTATACTGCTCTCTAGGATGAGATCCATGTCCCTTCTCAATTGTATTAAATTGCTTATAAGGAGAAACATTTCCTTCTCACCCGCATCCTGAGGTCTTCCCCACTTTAGTGTCAAATTTCCTTTAGTCTTGTCATTCCCTTTCCAACCTTTCTTAGAATTGATCTTATGCTTCGATTGCTCATAAAAATGTTTCAACTTTCCAATGACTTCTTCCAGTGACTGAGGCTCATCATATTCAATCTTATCCTTAAATTCTAATGGTAGTCCATTGATAAATCTCTGAACCTTTGTCTTATCATCCTTGAGGTAAGGCACATACATCAACAAATCTAGGAACTTAGTCATGTACTTTTCATCTTACATAGATCTTATCTTCAACTTATAGAATTCCTTGGCATTTATGTCATAGTAACTCTTGACAAGTATTTCTTGCTGAAGGGTATCTTGAATTCATTCCAACTCAAAACCTTTGTCTTGATGTCTCTGACATGCTTCACATCTTCCCACCAGATGTTTGTTTTCCCTTTGAGGTTGAAAATAGCTATCTTGGCCTTCATGTTATCTATATAATCATGAACCTCAAATAAATTCTTCATTCCAAGTAAATATTCCTATGCATCTTTCAACTTCTTCAAATATCCATCAAATGTAGGTGGCTTGGATTTCTTGAACTCATATAGAAAATATCCCCTCTCACTCCTCCTATAAGGATGATAGCAATGATAACCATGATACCTGTCTAAACGAAAACTAGAATAGATCTTGTAGCCACTTCTTGTCATATCGGGGGTATCCATGAACTTACCATCTCTGACTGTGTCATCCTTGTTCGATCTGTGCCCTCCATGAGACCTGCTACCAAATGCTACACTAGTTGTGTCCTCCTATCAATAACTGATTCATGGTTGTCCCTATCTCTGTAAATCTAACAAAATCGGAAGGATAATTGCATTGACTTATGCTTTATTTTCATGTGCCCTGGCAAGTCTTTCTTGTGAATAAATGATTCTACCATTATCTACTTCGCAACTTTTGATTTATGTCTTCATACTTCCCAAGGTGTCTGCTATGTCATGATATTACTCATCTTTGTGATGCTCATCTGATTTATAAGAAGAGTTGGGTGAATTTAATCCACCATTTTTCTATTCATCTTTGATCTTCTTCTTCCTGCAAACATACCATGTAAAATAACCAAATATAAACATAATCAACATACCTCAATGAAGTTTAGGGGAGACTATCTCATCTACAAAATCGATCCAGATTAACACGAAACACACACACACACACACACACACACACAGATAATAATATCAATTTACTGACATCATACATGATAATACTAACTACATACAATGACCTCATGCATGATAACCAAAACCATGAAAATTCATGCATAACGACAGGCATCTAGCCCATCCAGTCTAAGTATTTGAACCATGCTCTGATACATATTTCTAACCCACCCCTCCCACATTTACCCAATTTAACTGGCTAGCCAGGGTAAACATGAGATGAGGGCTACTATGACATGACCCAACCTCATAAGTAAAATTAAGGAAGTGGAGTTGAAAAACTGGTACTTTACTAACCTTGCTTAGGGGCTACAAGACAATGAGGAGATAAACAACCACTCCAAGTGACCAAACCCTACATTGGATTGATTTTTAGTGACTTGGACCCACAACCACATGCATGACAAGGCCTCCATGAAGTTATAGGCCTCCAACCACATGCATAATCCTGCAAGGGTGCAATTATAACTTCAAAATTATAGTTCAGAGGGTGCAGCCCTTGATTCCAGGCCACCATTTCAAGTTAGCCTCCATACCACTGCCCAAAACTCAATGAGACTTTCTATAATAATAAATAACATCATGACAAATCCATTCATACAAAGCCTGATCTACGACTTGACCTAAGTAGGCCTACCATGACAACCATTTCATCAAACACATAGTGAACATGTGATCTACAAGTCATGAATGCATATCTGAAAAAAGAAGTCTCAAACTTATATGAGAATTGCCAATAAGGTCTAATTCCCTCTCATATTAGCTGCAATAACATTCTTCATCTCATGCATTCATTAACAATTCATCAGCTAATAAAAACATATCAAGAGCCATAGCTAGAACTTGTTTTGGAACCATGCTATTGTTGGCATTATGACACAAGTGTTGTCCTTGATGGAAACTCACTCAGATGATAGATCATAGTTCAGCAGGTTAAGAGCACAAAGTTCATATCAGAATGAAGAAAGAGAGGTATACGCAGGTTCACCATTGGCCAAGCTACGTATACACGCGGGTTCACTATACACAAGTCGTGTATACATACACACGCACTTTCACAGAATGCAAGGCGTGTATATCTTGGAAAACTAAGTTTTGGTCCAAGGTATTTGGTCCATGGTATTTTGATCCATGGTATTGGTCCAAGGTATTTGGTCCGAGGTATTGACCCTAGGTATTGGTCCTAAGTGGGTTTGGTCCATGGTATTGAGTAAGGCCTAAGACTATAAAAGGAGGGGAAGATCATTAGGCTAAGGCACTCAAGTATTGAATATTTGATGAAGAGCAAGATCTAGTATACAAGTTATTGAGTTATGGTGCATAGCTAGATCTGAACCAAGGATGAACCTTAGCGCTTGATGAGGGATAAGATCTAATGATGGGTCAAGATCTTAAGGCTTGAAGTGAAGTATATTTATGTGGTTTGATCAGTTATATGAATAACTGATGCATGTTGTAGTCTGTAAATATGATGATCTGGGTATAAGTGAAGTCTGGAATTGTGGTAATGTTTAAATCATCATTTACAGATCTATATGTAGGTTCACTTTAGAAAAGGCGTGTATACACGATCGTTCTGCATATCAAAATAGTGTATACATCTTAAATTTGATGTGCATATCTGTGCGCAGGTTCGCCTTGAGAAAAGAACGTATGCACGCATGTTCGACACATGGAAATAACATATACCTTATAAAATATGTTTTAGCTGCTTCTGTTTATTGTTGCAGTGTTCTGGGTTTTGGCTTGGGTTCTGGTTACTGTATTTTGGTTACAGCATTTTGAAAGATCAGATTGAAGGGTTTTCAAAGTGATTGATGGATTCAGTTGTGGTTGTTGTAAAGGAGATTGGTTGATGTAGATATATTTGATGATTGAATGATGTTATTAATGGATCTAGTCTGAAAATTTATGAAACATGTTCCCTGGAAGAAAAGAGAAGGTTTTAGCCTTCTATAGGCCGACACCTACGTAATAGTAAACATATCAACTAGTACAAAAGCTAGGGGGTTGTAGCTCCCTTCCAGGAGAAGTTGGAGAATGAGAGAAGGTTGTAGCTATGGGTAGAAGCCTACGTACTGGTATAAGACTGCACCAGTAAAAAAATTGTAAAAAGAAGGTTCTTATTATTAAAAAGAAGATAGAGACGATTGCAACAGGTGGTTTTCACCCACATTGAGTTTCCACCTTATATCTTGTGTTCATGTGTGTTATTATCTGTTCTGTTTTTACTGCACCTAGGTACTGTTTATATGGTTCTGATGCACTGATTAAAGATCAACATATGATGAATTAATTGAATTATAAGTTTGCAGGATATATGCTAGTTTCCTTAAACACAGTTGCATATACATGCGAGTTCCATTAACTAAAGTAGCGTATATGAATCTGATTATGGAAATGAAAAATTATTGACTTGCTAATACTGATTCACCTCCTCCCCCTCTTATTATTATTTCCAACAATTGGAATCAGAGCAGGTCCTTTAGAATAAGCTTGATCGCTTGAAGGAACATCCATCATCATGAGTAGTCAAGAAGGAGAGGGATCCATCAGACCACCAATATTTGATGGAAACAACATCATTATTGTAAGGTAAGAACCACAAACTATCTTCAATCTCTTGGGACATATGTTTGGGAAATTGTGGAAGGAGGATATACATTTCCATCAGCAATTCCTACAGAGCAGTAGGTAAAAAGCAATATGAAACCAATGTCAAGGTTGCCAATACATTATTGGGAAGTCTGTCACAATAAAAAAATTTCAAAGTTATGCAGCTCAAATCCGCCAAAGAAATATGGGACAAAATAATTCTAAGCTACGAAGGAGACTCTCAGAAAAAAACGTGCAAAACTGCAAACTATCAAAATTCAATACGAAACTCTCAAAATGCATAATGATGAAAGTATAGCTAGTTACTTCTTACGTATAGATGAGATTGTTAATTGCATGAAGAATTTGGGTGAAGAGATAAAATAAGTTACTTTAGTTAAAAAAAAATTAAGATCCTTGTCTGCTAAGTTTGAAACAAAAATATCTGCCATTGAAGAAAAGCAGGATCTTCAAAGTATTACTATGACACAGCTGCACGAAATCTTAACTGCTTTCGAGATGAAAAAAGGAGGTCCATCAGATATGAGAGAAGCATCATTTAAAGCTTCAGGAAAAGAAGAACTCAATGAATCAGGACATATTTCAGAAGGAGAAGAAGAAGCAAACTTTGTCATGAACCTTCAACGGGGTTCCAGAAGATTCAGAGGTAAACTATGTTTCAAATGTTTTTCTTGTGGAAAAGTCAGTCATTATGCTGCCAAATGTCCTCATAAAGATAAGTTTGATAAAGGTAAAGAATTTGCAAAATGGAATAGAAAACAAAGTGTAAGTAATAAGAGCTACTATACGCATGAAGATAACGATGGTTTATCAATTAGTGATGAAGATGAAAATAGTAATGACTATAGACTTGTGATGGCTTTTGAAGATGATGATTTCTTAGATGCTTTAGATGAAGATGACCTTTATGAAGAAATCTTTAAACTCAAAATCTGTTTAGAAGAAAAGAATATGATTATAGATACTTTGACATTCCAACTTGCTGAAAGAGAAAAACACAATGAAAAACTAGAATGTGAAATTGTGGGTCTAAGAAAGGATATTGAGAAAACAAAAGCTCTCAATCTTAGATTTGCTAAAGGATCAGAAACCTTAAATTAAATTATCAAAGTGCAGTGTTCTCCTCTGATAAAAACAGGTCTTAGATATACTGAAGAAGCATCTCAAGCACAGAAGCCGTCAACCTCCACTAAAAGCTATGTTGATGCAAAAAAGAGCAGTGAACAATTTGACAATCGTCAGCAAAGGCATAAAGTAGATCACCATGTAAATCAGGCTCAATTTACTTCAAGGATGAACAGAATCTACAACCAACCTCAGGTAAATCATACTCAATCTACTTCAAGAATGAATAGCAATAGAAACTACAATCACCAGGTCATTAGATTCGATAATCATGGGAACTTCTTTAATGGCCAATGTTTTTCATGTCATAACTTTGGACACAAAGCTGCTCAATTTGTTGCTTGCAAAACCATCATGACTAGAGAAGCACGAAATCAAAGGAATGTGACCAGGATCATGAAAATGTCCTACAATAACTTTTCTCTTCTTGAAAATGAAATAGAATGCTCTATCTGCAACAACTTCAGCCATGAAGAATCTGAATGCAGGAGTAAATTTCAGCAAACATCTCAAAAGAAGAAAACTCCATTAAGTACCAAAATATGGAGAAAGAAAGAACCGCAAAAAGAAATATGTGGTATAGCCTTGTATGCAGAAGGACAAGAAAATTAGTGGTACATCGACAATGGATGCTCAAAACACATGACAGGTGACAAAGAAAAACTTCATTCATATAATGCCTTAGAAAAGGAAAAGAAGGTCTCATTTGGAAATGACATTCCTGCTGTCATAAAAGGTAAAGGATCTGTTCTCTTAAGAGAAAAAGTTAAAGATGGGAATTTTATGTATGTTGATGGTCTAAAGCATAACCTGTTGAGTGTCAGTCAAATGTGTGATCAAAGAAATGAATTAGTATTTCAGTCAAATGGATGTGTTGTTCATGAGCTTGATACAAGAGGAACTGTGATAAAAGTTATAAGAACTCCAAACAACTTATACATACTCAAGGGAGGACAACAACAGTGCTATCTAAGCAAAAATGATGAACATTGGCTATGGCATAGAAAATTGGGGCATCTAAGCTTATCTCAAATAATAAAGGCATGCATATTCTAGGCTGTTTGTGATCTTCCTGATATCAGCATTCCAGAAAATACAATATGAAAATCATGTCAATCTGGTAAGCAAACCATATCGCACTTCTCTGAAAAGGAAGGATCAACTAGTAAGCCTCTTGAACTTGTTCATACTGATTTATGTGGATCGTCAAGGAAAAAGTCACCTCATGGAGAAGAATACTTTATATTGTTCATTGATGATTTTTCCAGAATGTGTTGGATAAGACTTCTAAAGCATAAAGATGAAGCATTTGAAAAATTCAAAGCCTTCAAAGCTTTGGTTGAAAATGAATCAGATCGCAAAATCAAATGCCTCAGATCTGATCGAGGAGGGGAATTTACCTCAAATGAATTCTTTGACTTTTGTGAAGAACATGGAATAAAAAGGCAATTCTCCATCACAAGGACTCCTCAGCAAAATGGAGTCGTAGAAAGGATGAACAGAACTATTCAACAAATGGCTCGTGTTATGCTAGATGAGTCTGGAACTCCTGCAACCTTCTAGGGTGAAGCTGCATTCACTGCCGTCACTATTCTCAACCAAGAAAATGTTCGGGTAAACAACACTCAAACTCCACATGAACTTTGGTATGGTAAGGCTCCTACTGTAAAATACTTCAAAGTTTTTGGAAGAAAATGTGACATCAAAAGGAATGATGAAAAACTTGGTAAGTTTGAACCCAGAGAAGATGAAGGTATTCTCTTTGGTTACTCTTCCCAAAGTAAAGGATATAAATTTTATAATAAAAGACTTGGGAAAATTATTGGAAGTATTGATGTTGTGGCTGATAAAGCACGCAAAAATCCAAAACAAATAAAAACTGAAGATTATGAAGAAGATGAGGATTATCCTCCCACATCAAATCAGACTAATTTCGAAGAAGAAACCAATGAAGCACTAGAATAAGAGATAAGTGTAGAAGAAAAGACTCCGTCCAGGTATGTTCAGAAAAATCATGCAGAGACTCAAATTTTTGGATAGAAAGAGGTAGTTGTGCAGACAAGAAAAACTATTACAGAAGCTTGAAGCTATCTAGCATTGCTATCCTCCACCAAACCTCAAAATGTAAATGAAGCATGCAAAGATGAATGTTGGGTCAAGGCCATGAATGAAAAAATTGAGCAAATTGAAAAGAATAATACTTGGGAATTAGTTCTTAGACCTCATGATAAGAATATGATAGGAATTAAATGGATATTCAAAAACAAGCTGAACGAAAATGGAGAATTTATTAGAAACAAGGCCATACTTATTTGTAAAGGATATGCTCAACAAGAAGGTATAGATTTTGAAAAAACTTTTGCACCTATTGCTAGACTTGAAGCCATAAGAATTTTCCTTGCTCTTTCTAGTTTTCAGAAATTCAAAGTATACCAAATGGATGTAAACTCTTCCTTTCTTAATGGAGACTTAGAAGAAGAAGTCTATATTGAGCAACCAGACATATTCATTCTTGGAAATGACGCAAAACTTGTATGCAGACTCGGAAAGGATCTCTATGGTCTAAAGCAAGCTCCAAGGGCCTCGTATTACCGTCTTGACAAATATCTCCATTGACAAGGTTTTTCAAAGGAATCAGCTGATAGCAATCTATATACAAAGATTGACAATAATAAATTGCTAATACTTGTTGTGTATGTTGATGATATCATTTTTGGTAGCAATGAAGAAGCCCCGAGTTAGAATTTTTCTTTGGTAATGTAGCAAGAATTTGAAATGTCTTTGCTTGGAGAGATTACATATTTTCTTGGTCTAAAAGTTCAACAAAATAAAGATGGTATTTGTTTGTCACAAACCAAATACCTCAAATAGATCTTGAAAAAGTACAACATGGAAGATGCTAAACTAGTATGTACCCCAATGATAACAAGATGCAGTCTCAGCTCAAATGATGAATCAACAATAGTACATCAACCAATTTACAGATCCATGATTGACAGTCTACTTTATCGAATAGGTACCCGACCAAACATCATGCATGCAATAGGAATAGTTGGAAGATTCCAAGCAAATCCAATGGAATCAGACCTTCAGGCAGTCAAAAGTATTTTCAAATATCTTCAAGGAACACAAAATTTTGGTTTATGGTATCCTAGAGATATAGATGTTACACTTCATGCATATACAGATGCAGATTGGGCAGGAAGCGTTGATGACAGAAAAATAACTAGTGGTGGTGCATTCTATATGGGTTCCAGATTAGTGTCTTGGTTCAACAAGAAACAAAGTTCAATTGCATTATCTACAACCGAAGCAGAATATGTGGCTGTTGCATCTTGCTGCACACAACTCCTTTGGATGATGCAAAAATTGTAAGACATTCAAATCACATGTACTCCACCCATCTCCATTCTATGTGATAATACAAGTGCCATCAGTATTTCAAAGAATCCAGTCATGCATTACAAGACCAAGCACATACCCATCAAATATCATTTTCTACGTGAACAAGTGCTTGAACAAAAGGTCAAATTGGAGTATGTTCCCTCCAAAGAATGGGTTGTTGATATATTCACCAAACCACTATCAAGAGAGACATTTGAATATCTTAGACAGAAGCTGGGAGTAGTTGATACATCATCCTGCTGTTAATCCTATTTGTTTCAGAAAAAGGTGGTTATATGTGAGTTTCATGAAGCATAGTCACATACATATGGCGGGCTTGTGAATACAATTGCGTATATGTTGGTTTGAAGAAAAGTAGTGGGCCAAGCTCAAGAAGAAAGGGGTCTGATATGGTTCAACGAATTATCTGCTCTACTTGATGATGGTTACAGTCTGTGGATGACATGTGGAAATATGTTGGCTCTCATAAGTTGTTGATAACTTGATGTATATCTGATTGATAATGATGCCTTGATAACTCTTCTATTATATGGAATGATAAGATCTGACAATGATCATATGGCATAGGTTCAGGGGGAGCATATGCTTCTAATAATGCATTGTGGGCATTATCTTAGAAGATCATGGTATAGATTCACACAGTTGTTTTTGATTCAGGTGGAATAGGTTCAGGGGAAGAACATGGTTGTTGGTCTGGATGCTGATTGACAGATGCTGCTAATGATAGTTGTTGATGATAGTCATGGTCTTGTTTAAGATATTTGGTCTCTATTATATATGTCATGTATATCTTTTAATGAAAAGGTCATGAAATGACCTAATTTGTTACCCCACTATGTATGGGATGGATGATGTAATGTTTCTTGTTTTGACATGTATAAACAATTGGTATATCCCCTTGGTTGGGTGGATGAGTCAAACTTGGTATATCCCCACTTGGTTGGGAGATGGATGTATGTATGAGTCATTGGTGATAGGAATGTTATTTATGATGTATGTATAGAGTCACGTTCTTCTTTTATAACATATTTTTGCAGACCTTGCTTATATTCAGGGGGAGCATGGACTCGATCATGGAGCTCAATCAACACTCTTAAGCATATCAGAGAATTCAACATGTACTCAAGGCGAGCATAACCCTTTGCTCTTGATGACAAAGGGGGAGAGTGACTTAAGGTTGCCATCAAGTCCAAAGGGGTAGATTATTGGCATTATGACACAAGTTTTGTCCTTGATGGAAACTCACTCAGATGACAGATCACAGTTCAGTAGGCAGAGCATAAATTTCAGATCAGAATGAAGAAATAAAGGTATACGTAGGTTCACCATTAGCCAAGCTGCGTAGACATGCGGGTTCACTATATACAAGTCGTGTATACGTGCACACGCACTTTCACAGAATGCAAGGTGCGTATATCTTGGAAAACTAAGTTTTGGTCCAAGGTATTTGGTCCATGGTATTTTGATCCATGGCATTGGTCCAAGGTATCTGGTCCGAGGTATTGACCCCAAGTATTGGGTCCAAGGTATTGGTCCTAAGTGGTTTTGATCCATGGTATTGAGTAAGGCCTAAGACTATAAAAGGAGGGGAAGATCATTAGGCCAAGGCACTCAAGTATTGAATATATGATGACGAGCAAGATCTAGTATACAGGTTATTGGGTTATGGTGCATAGTTGGATCTAAACCAAGGATGAACCTTAGTGCTTGATGAAGGATAAGATCTAATGATGGGTCAAGATCTTAAGGCTTGAAGTTAAGTATCTTTATGTGGTTTGATCATTTATCTGAATAATTGGCGCATGTTTTAGTCTGTAAATATGACGATCTAGGTATAATTGAAGTCTGGAATTTTTGTAGTGTTTAAATCATCATTTACAGATCTGTACGCAGGTTCACTTTAGAAAAGGCCTGTATACATGTTGGTTTTGCATATCAAAATAGTGTATACATCTTAAATTTGATTTGCAGATTTGTACGCAGGTTCGCCTTGAGAAAAGAGCGTATGCACGCAGGTTCGACACGTGGAAATAACATATACCTTATAAAATATGTTTTAGCTCCTTTTTTTTGTTATTGTAGTGTTCTAGGTTCTGGCTTGGGTTCTGGTTACTGTATTCTGGCTACAACATTATGAAAGATCAGATTGAAGGGTTGTCAAAGTGATTAATTGATTCAATTGTGGTTGTTGTAAAGGAGATTGGTTGATGCAGATATATTTGATGATTGAATGATGTTATTGATGGATCTAGTTTGAAAATTTATGAAACGCAGTCCCTAGAAGAAAAGAGAAGGTTGTATCCTTTTGCAGGTAGAAGCCTACATACTAGTATAACACTGCACCAGTACAAAAATTGTAGAAAGAAGGTTCTTATTATTAAAAAGAAGATAGAGACGATTGCAGCAGGTGTTTTTCACCCACATTGGGTTTCCGCCTTATATCTTGTGTTCATGTGTGTGATTTTCTGTTCTGTTTTTCCTGCACCTAGTTAATGTTTATATGGTTTTGATGCCCTGATTAAAGATCAACATATGATGAATTAACTAAATCATAAGTTTGCAGGATATAGGCTGGTTTCCTTAAACACAGTTGTGTATACACGTGAGGTCCATTAATTGAAGTAGCGTATATGAATCTGATTATGGAAATGAAAAATTATTGATTTGCTAATACCGATTCAACCCCCCCTCTCAGTATTATTTCCAACAGTTATAACCAACATATAACTAGAATAATAACCATGATAGAATAACCATCAAATGCACATACTAACAAGTACAAGTACTCATATAATACAATAGGAAGAGATCTTTTATTAACATATGCAAAAGCCATGGAAGTCAAGAACTTGCATGTACTACCCAATGATAGATTGAGCTTAACCAAATATTTTTTTCAGCCAATCACTCTTGTGCCATATTCCAAGCATGAATGTGGGATCTAAATACATAAACAACCAGAGCTTCCCAAATATTAAACCACCTCCACCCTCATGCTACCACAATCTTTCAAAAACCAGTCAAGAGATCACATAAACAAACCAATACATAAACAACCAGGGCTTCCCAAAGATTAAACCACATCAACCCTTAGTCTATTGTGATCCTGCCAAAATTGGCCAAGAGATCATTAAGACAAAACCAAGCTTGGATGCCTTATAATTTATTCACCAAGACCTTGAGGAATTTTCTTGTGTCTACCCACCTATCAAGGGCTTCCCAAAGATTAAACCACGTCCACCCCCAACCCTTGGGCATTTTCTTGAGACCGACTCACCTGGTTCCAAAACCTTCCCACAATCCAAAACTCAAGCAAGTAAAAGAGCCCCATAACACCATGACTATTCGAAAATGGCAAGGCAAGGTTGAAACGACTGTCAAACCAGACAAAACCCATGTCAATGACAACAAAATAACCAAATACACAAATGCATGTACCATGCATTCACAAACCAACTAGGAAATCACACATGTAACTTGTAACTTGCAAAATCCTCCTTTTGAAGCTACTTGATCCAACCTTCCTTGCTTGTCCTTTTCTTTACTTGTCCTCCCTTTGCCTTCCTTTTCTTGTTTTATTTCTTTCTCCTCTTGGTGATCTTATCTCTCTAAAATTAATTCCAAATCCAAACTGACAAAAATCTAAACCAGCAAAATCTTAACTGACAAAAGCTATGAACTAATCCTAATGAGCCCTTTTATTATTGAGGCACCTATTTTCTCCATTTTCCTCTATTTTTCTTTGAAGTTTCCTCTCATGAAAACCTATGACCTTTCATCTCCCTTTTCTCATCTTTCCCATTATTTTCATAAATAAAATGCCAAGTAATGTCTCTTTTCCTTTACCAATGCATTTTCCAATTTCTTTAGCCACAATAAACTGAAAGTGACACGCACTAGGATTTTTTCCCAAAATCCATCTTGGAATACATATCCCATAACCTTGGTCTTATTATTATTATTAATAACTTTATTACATGAATCGCTTGTGAATCTGCTTAAATCCTCATCATCATTGGAAGAAGAACAGAAATATCACTACGTCTCAATAGTCGATGCAAGCATGATGACATATCTTCTTGCACATATCTACTCTTCCAATGCCAAACTACAAGAAAACATGGTCATGACCCTTCTGAATCTCTCAATCTACACCCCAAATCGCAAGGTCGTAATGTCAAGCCGCGGTGCACTGGACGCCATCGCGCACTGTCTCACGGCTGGGCGGAGCCTAGAGGGGAAGTAGAATGCTGCGACCACCATATTCAGCCTTCTCTTCATGGAAAGCTACAGGGAAATAGTAGGTGACCGCTTGGAGCTCATCAGAGTTTTACTAGATTTAATCGTCTAGGAAATCCCCAAGTGCACCAAGGATGCCCTAAAAACCCTCTTTATTTTGGCTCTTTGTCCGCTGAATAGGCCGAAATTGGTGTCCGTAGGGGTGGTTCCGGTGATCTTTTCATTGCTGATGAACTCAAGGTTGGGAATCATGGAGGATGTGATGGCTATTATAACCCAGGTAGCTGGTTGCAGCGGGAGCAAAAGAGATTTTAAAAAGATCCTTGGGATTGAAGTACTGGTGGATTTGTTGGACACTGAGACTCCAAGGGTTCAAGAGAACGCAACATCGGTGTTGCTGAATTTGGCACAGTGTGGAGGGGAGAAAGTTGCAGATGATATCTTGGATGTGCAGAGTGCCATGCCGGCCCTTAGTCTGTTGCTCGCATCAGGTACAACGAGATGTAAAAGTAAAATCAATTCTTTGCTAAGTCTTTTGTTGGTTCATGTAAGACGACCAACGAGTGCCTTGTTTTGACCAGAATATAAATATATACATATATAAAATAATATATATATATCAAATAATAATAATATAATATATAAATATATAATATAGAATAATAAATATCTAATATATATATATAAAAAATAAATACCAAATATATATATTAATATAATTTATAAATATTAGTATATGAGCTCAGTAATGTAATTTTCCTGCGAGGATGCCTTCAAACCTTCAAATGGTAGTCCCCTCCTATCAATTACTATATTTAATATTAAATTTAGATGAAGAAAAAAGCGGTAGATAATACATCATAAATATATATGAAGAGGCGGGCGGGGTCGTAAAGAAAGACAGTCTATATGCTGAATTACGGATTTGAGGACATGCATTTTTTTGGTAATGGTCTCTCATAAAACATTATTGATGCATTGATTTTAAGAAATTTTATTACAATTTAATTAAAATAAAGTTTTGGGGTCAAATCTCTTCTCCTTTTTTTTAAGGAAGGAAAAACCAACCGCTTCATATTAATATAAGGTTGTTTACATCTGGCATGTGTCAAAAGTCCACTAGTTCCAGTAAACATCCTAATCCACAAAAATATATCCCAATCATAGATCTAAATTAGCTATGTTTAAAAAAACACATTGCGTAGATTTTGTCACTCATACAACATAAACATAAAGCCATATAAAACCACTTTAAAGAAAAACAAAAATATCCACATCATGAAAATATTAGATTATGTGAAGTAGATCTTTCAAGATCCTAAAATGTGTTGTCTCATAAGGTCAAGTATAAGATCTCCCTAGGTAATCGGGTATGTCCCTTCTTAGATAGTGCATTTGCAATTCTATTATGCTCCCTCTATATATGTCTGCTCTTAGTCTGCTGCTCACCTCAAGTACAACGAGATGTGAAAGTAAAATCAGGTCTTTTCTCAGTCTTTTGCTGGTTCATGAAAGACGGCCAGCGAGTGCCCTATTATGATCAGAATATATATATATGAGCTTGTAAATTATTTTCCTCAAATGGTGTCCTCCTTATCTTTCTTAAATGTTGTCCTCGTAATATTAAAAATGTAGATAAGAGGGTAATAACATCATAAATATAAATGAAGAGGAAAGAAGCATATGTGATTACAGATTTGAGGACATGTATTTTTTTGGTAATGGTCTGTCATAAAACATTATTGATCCATTGATTTTAAGAAATTTTATTACAATTTAATTAAAATAAATTTGTGGGGTCAAACCTTTTCCTTTTTTTTTTAACAAAAGAAAAACCAACCGCTTCATATTAATATAAGGTTGTTTACATCTAGCATGTGTCAAAAGTCCACTAGTTCGAGTATACATCCTAATCCACAAAAATATATCTTAGCCATAGATCTAAACTAGCTATGTTTAAACAAACACATTGCCTAGATTTATGTGACGACTGTTATAGCCCAGGTAGCCAGCTGCGGCGGGAGCGAAAAAGCTTTTAAAAAGATCCTTGGCATTGAAATACTGGTGGATTTGTTGGACACCGGGACTCAAAGGGTTTAGGAGAACACGACGTCAGCGTTGCTGAATTTGGCATAGTGTGGAGGGGAGAAAGTTGCAGATGATATCTTGGATGTGCAGAGCGCCATGCAAACTCTTAGTTTGCTGCTCACCTTAGGTATAACGAGATGTAAAAGTAAAAATCAGTTCTTTACTCAGTCTTTTGTTGGTTCATGAAAGACGTCCAACGAGTGCCCGATTTTGACCAGAATATATATGTATATATATAATATAATATATAATGTATATAATAATATATACATATATCTTCACTTATATATATATATAATATATATATATATATTATATTATAATAATATAATAATATATATATATATATATATATATATATATATATATAATATATATATATATAATATAACATATAACTAATATTCTTATCTATAATATATATATATAATATAATATATATATATATATATATATATATATATATATATATATAATATGAGCTGTAATTTTTTCCTCAAATGGCGCCCTCCTTATAATATTAAAAAATGTAGATAAGAGGGTAATAACATCTTAAATATAAATGAAGAGGAAAGAGGCATATGTGGTTACGGATTTGAGGACATGTATTTGTTTGCTAATGGTTTCTCAAAAAACATTATTGATGCATTGATTTTAAGAAATTTTATTACAATTTAATTAAAATAAAGTTGTGGGGTCAAATCTTCTCCTTTTTTTTTAACAAAGAAAAACCAACCGCTTCATATTAATATAAGGTTGTTTACATCTAGCATGTGTCAAAAGTCCACTAGTTCGAGTATACATCCTAATCCACAAAAATATATCCCAGTCATAAATCTAAACTAGCTATGTTTAAACAAACACATTGCCTAGATTTTGTCACTCATACAACATAAACATAACGCCATAAAAAACAACTTTAAAGAAAAACAAAAATGTCCACATCATGAAAATATTAGATTATGTGAAGTAGATCTTTCAAGATTCCTAAAATGTGCTGTCTCATAAGGTCAAGTATAAGATCTCCCTAAGATCTCCCTAGGCAATTGGGTATGTCCATTCTTAGATAGTGCATCTGCAATTCTTTTATGCTCCCTCTATATATGTGAGAAATCCACCCCTAAAAAAGTGCCTCCATCCATCAAACATTTTGTAACCATTTTGTCATTAATTGAGGATTGAAAATCTCTTCTCTATCAAATATAAATATATAATTTAATGTGTTCATTATAAGGAAACTTGTATGAATAATATATTTTTTATATCTATAATGAAATTATATTTTAATATTTGACTTTTGATAATTTTAAATTTTCTTGGATTGTTAATTGTTGCTTCCTCTCGATTCTGAGTTGTATCTACTATAATTTTGTTTCAGTTTTGATCCTTCATTGTTGGTACATTTTCCCCCAGTTGGCTTTCCAGAAGGTTTATGTAGTGGAAATATAGTTCAATAGCATATTTTTTATGGTGGGAGGCCATCTCCAGTATTTTTATCAGTGATTGCTTGATAGAGGTCTCGAGATGGGTATTGGGTGCCTTAATGGTGCACTACGAGTTGGTGGATAACATGGGTCAACATTGATTTGTATATGTCTTATTGGCTTCTTCATGAAGGTCAAGGCAACTTGTTACCCTACAAATGCATATTTCTTCTTTTCATTTCTCCTGAGGCTCGAGTTTATATTGGTTAGTTTCATGTCATGCTTCCTCCCTACCAATGGTGTGGGCTCCCAAGGTAAAATCTTCCACCCTCTTATTCAATCTAGTAGATTTGATTTTGGTTCAATTTCTTGATTACATGATGGGCATTTCAAAGACCAGATGGCGTAAAGTAGAAGGGAGGGTTTACAGGTCTAGAACTAGTCAAGACCTTTCCAATCCTCTCATAGGTCCTCTCTTTCTGACATAAAATTCCTTTTCGAATGGGTCAATTGGGTTCCAGATACCAAAAATATGCAGAGAAGATACAATGAGTATATGTAGGTTATCAATCTATACTAGTAAATGAAATTCCTCATATATAGGACCATCCTCAATTGACATGAATCATGTTTCGATATCCTACACTCCCTCGAGCATATACATAATCATCTATGCAAGCTAGATAGAAGAATGGAGTAGCTCGAGTGACACCTCCGCCTTCCTCCTATGGTTAAGCAGAACTCTACCAACTAACTAGCCCTAATATTGGTTCTAGGATCAAATTTGGAACCTGTAGCATGATGGTTAATGGTTTTTTATATTTGTAATCATATAATTATTGTATTCTTTATATTTGGAGAGCTTGGCCCACATACTAACAGTAATTGTTTTAGTTTTGTTGTTGTCAAGTTTCAACTAGCTCTCTTCCTTACAAAGAGTCCAATTTTGGCTTTGGTCCAATCTCTCTAACTGGAGACTCACTTGAATTTTGTAATTTTATATGTAATATTTAGTTTTTTCTCTTAAAAAAACAAAAATCATGTTTTAATACTTTTTTTTTTAATGTGATTCATGGTCTCAAAGATCAGTGATTTGCTATGTCCACAGAATATTGTTCGAGGTGGATCCACCTGAAGGGATCACCTCTCGTTGGCTTAAACATGGAGCCTAACGACAAGAGTGTTTAGAGAATTTGAACTTGTGACCTCTCAATCTAGAGGTGCTTAACTACGATGACTTGACCCCTCGAGGCTAATTATGTTTTAATATTATTTTTATAAATATTATTTTTATAAATATTATTTTGAATTATATGTAAAACTGAAGATAAGTCTTATATGTGTGTGTGTGTGTGTGTGTGTGTGTGTGTGATTATTTGATTAAGAAAAAAATCAACCATAGCTCATGTATAAGGATGATACAACATTTGGTCTAGAGCTCAAGGATGATAGAATCATTCAGGATTATTATTAGTTACCATATCTATTAAATCAGTAGGCCATATGTCTCATTGAATACTAGGTCAGTATTTATGGGGTGTTCTAAATCTTCTTCCATTCTTCTAATAGAGATGGAGAGATTATAGTCCTGGAGCAATATCGGTTTCTCGAGGGCATTTGTAAAGTTTTTTTGTTGTGGTGTATTGTAAGCACCTTTGGTTGAGTTTGATTAGCAACGTTTTGTCTTTGTCACCTTGGAAGTTAGTGGATACAGGAGAGGAAAACTCACTTCCTTCTTTAGTGAGGTCCTTCATGTTCAAGGAAGTTTCCTAGACATATCAAGCTAGTGAGGTATTCTCATTGGTGAATATATCCTTTGTGGTTTTCTTTAAATTGCATATATTTTGAGTTATATGTTTTAATAGGAGTTTTTCTCCATTAGCGGTAGGTTTTAGTCTTTTAGATTGGTTGGGCTTTGATTAGTTTCTTTCATGTCAGTTGGTTCTCTACGTCTTGGGTTTCTTCACTCTTTTCCTCTCTGGGTAGCCATTTATTTTTTAGGGTTTTTCAAAAATTTGGTAGTCTAGTTAATTGGATTGGGGTTGGTGAGTTTAATTTGAAAATTGTCCTACCTCAATTTAATTAACAATGGATGAAAATTCAATGTGAACTGGTCCTCTAGGGCATGAGTTGTAAGGTACTTCATTTGACTAGAATGTCCTGGAGATTACATTGTATCTCATGCCTCTCGACGATGTTTAATATTCAATAATGGGGGATATTTTTCTTTTTTTTTTATTATTTTCCTTGCGATTATCTTCTTTAAAGTCGTGCATGTTGGACTAGTGTCAATGTAGGACCAAAGATTTTGTGATGTGGTGGAGTTTATCGATCTTGGATATTCTAGATTTGGTCCATTGAAAGTATGCGATCAGAGGTCAGAAGGGAATAGTTTAGAGGTTTTCTCTTAATCCAGGTGGCTTTGAAACATGCTTATGATGTTTTCTGATATAGGGGAGTTGGTTTGACAATATAGTGAAGTTGTTTTTTTTTTTGCAAGTGGTTTTGTTACATGTCTGAGGTTTAGTGTAACCCACCCACCCATCTCGCTTTAACTAGTCTGTCGAGGTAAACATGAGCTGAGGGATAATATGACATGACCTAACCTCCTAAGTACAGTTAAGGAAGTGGATTCAAAAAACTTGAACTTTACTTACCTTGCTCCGAAGCTACAAGACACCGAGGGGCTACAAAACCACTCCAAGTGCCCAAACCTTTCGATATATTTCATTTTAGTGACTTGGGACCACAACCGCATGCATGCTAAGGCCTCCATGTAGTTATACGCTTCCAATCACATGAATGATCTTTCAAAGGTTTAGTTATAGCCAAAAAATTCTAGTTCATAGGGTGCGGTCCCGAACTCTAAGCCACCATTTGAGGCTAGCCTCTAGACCACTGCCTTGAACTCAATGAGACTTTATATAATGATAAATAACATTAGGAAAAATCCATTCATAAAAAACTTTATCAAGGACTTCATCTGCCTAGGCCTAACCATGACAGTCATTTTGTTAAACACATAGTGAACATGTGATCTCCAGGTCATAAATGCATATTTGAACATAGGAGTTTGAAACTTATCTGAGAATCACCAAGAAGGTCTAATCCCCTCTCATAGTAGCTGCAATAACATTTGTTATTCATGCATTCATTAACCATTCATCAACTAATTAAGACATATCAAGAGCCATAGATAGAACCTATTATGGAACCATGCTTATAACCAACCTATAACCAAAATAATAACCATGATAGAACAACCATCAAATCCACATAATAACAAGTACAAGTACTCATAGAACACAATACAAAAATATCTCTTATTAACAAATGAAAAATCCAACCAAGTCGGAGACTTCCACATACCACTCGACCATAAATTGAGTTGAACCAAATATTTCTTTCAGCCAACCACCCCCATGCCATATTTCATGCATGAATGTGAGATCTCAAGACATAAATAACTAGGGATTCTTGGAGCTTAAACCACCTCCACCCTCATGCTCCAGTGATTTATCCAAAATCAGTTAAGAGATCACATAAGAAAACCAATACATAAAAAATAAGAGCTTCCCAGAGATTAAACCACCTCCACCCGCTGGTTACCGTGATCGCGCCAAAATCGGTCAAGAGATAACTAAGCCCAAACCAAGCCTGGATCCCTCAGGATTTCTTCATCAATGCCTTAAGGATTTTTCCTGTTTCCACCCATCTGTCAAGGGCTTCCTGAAGATTAAACCACCTTCACCCCCAAACCTTGAGAATTTTCTTAAGGCCACCTCACCCGGTTCCAAAACCTTCCAGTAATCCAAATCTCAACCAAGTAAAATAACCCCATCACACCATGACTATCTAGAAATGGCAAGGAAAGGATGAAACCACCATCAAACTAGGAAAAAACCATGTCAATGACATCAAAAGAACCAAATACACAAATGAATGTACCATGCATTCACAAACTAGCTAGGAAATCACACATGCAACCTGTTACCTGCAAAATCCTCATATTGAAGCTGCTTGATCCAACATTCCTTGCTTGTCCTTTTCTTTCCTTTTACTTCTGTTCCCTTCCTTTGCTTACTTTCTTTATTTCTCCTCTTGTTGCTCTGCTCTCTCTGAAATTATTCCCAAAGCCAAACTAACAAAAAGCTAAACTAACAAAAACTAAACTAACAAAAGCTGTGAATTGGTCCTCATAAGCCTTTTTATTATTAAGGCTTCTATTTTCTTCATTTTCCCCTATTTTTCCTTCAATTTTCCTCTCATGCAAACCTTTGACCTTTCATCTCCCTTTTCTCTTATTTCTTTTATTTTCATAAATAAAATGCCAATTAATGCGTCTTTTCCTTTTCCAATGTCTTTACCAAATTCCTTATCCATAATAAATTGAAAGTTCCACCCACTAGGATGATTTGTGTAACATTCATCTTGGAATACATGTCCCATGACCTTGGTATTATTATTTTTCCTTTATTAATTTTTTTACATTAAATTTTAAACTAGGGTTGTTATAGACTCCTCCCCCTTAGGGGAACACCATCCTCGGTGTTCTATGACACATATAACCAGCAAGACTGCTGAAAACCAAAACATAAAACCCATGGAGCTTTAAGACTTAACTCGAAGCAGTATTTACAATGAAAAACATGTTGAAAAGCAAAACCAATATGACAATCATAACAACATGACAACCATATTGCTTATTAGAGATTTATAACACAACTCATTGTGGTTTTTACAAAAAAACCATATATAAATATATACTTATACCAAAAATCCTTTTACTCAACTAGAAAACAATGAAGGATACATAGCTCACATCTAATCATCCATCTCCCATGTAGTTTCATTAAGCTCAAAGTGCTTCCACTATGCCTTAACTTGCTTGATTTCTCAGTTCCTTAGCATGAGTTATTTTCGTTGTAATATGCACTGAGGTTCTAGTTGGAATTCTCCTTCTGGTTCCACCTGCAATACAGACCAATCAATCATATGATCAATATCCTTCACATATCTTTTAAGCAATGAAAAATGGAAAACATCATGGACTTTCACTGTCTGAGGTGCAATTTTTTAGGCTATTGGTCCAAACCTCTCAAGGATTTCAAAAGGCCAACAATACTGAGGTGCCAAATTGGCACATGATCCAATCTTCAAGGAGTGATTCTTGGGCTTGATGGGAAAGTACACATATTCCCCAACCTAAAACTCCTTTAACACCTTCTGTTGATTTGCATAACTCTTATGCTTAACCTCTATTCCCTTTAGATTCTTCTTGATAACCTGCAAGTCTTCTTCCATCTCTGCCAACGTGTCTAGTCCTATTAGTACCCTTTTCACTGGATCACTCTATTTGATGGGAGTATTATAAATCCACCCATAAATTACCTCAACCAAACTCATTCTCAGTGACTCCTAATACCCATTACTGTAAGAAAACTCAGAAAGTGGAAGATACTCCTCCCACCTCCTCTGTTGGTGCATAACATACATTCTCAAAATGTCCCATAGAATCCTGTTGACCCTCTCTATGTGTCCATTTTTCTGTGGATGATAAATTGTATTGAAGGCCAAATATGTACACAAAAATGAAAATAACTCCTTCCAAAACCTAGAAGTGAACTTGGCATATCTGTCGGATATAATCTGCTTAAGAATACCATGCAATAACAATATCTCCCTGATGAAGACATGAGCTACCTCACTAGCTAAATTAGTATACTTCATTGGAATGAAGTGAGATACTTTGGTCAACCTATCAACCACAACCACGTTGGAATCATGTTGTTTGGATGTCCTTGGAAAACCTGTGATGAAATCCATGGAAATTACCTCCCATTTCCATTCTCGAATCAAAATCGACTGTAATGAACCACCTGGATGCCTAAACTTCGATTTTACCTATCGATAATAGAAACACCTTTTAACGAACTCAGCTACCTCTTTCTTCATTCAGATTCAACCAATAGTAGGACGACTTCATATATTTTAGATTATTATGATATCTTAGGTGACCTAAATATGGCTTAACATGAAATTCCCTCAAGATAAGCTTATTGAGTTCACTGTTGTCCGACACATAGATCTTGCCCCTAAATTTTACCAAAACATCTATTGTGAGATGATAATCCACATCTGGATCCCTTGTAACCTACTTCTAGAACTTGTCCTTAAGTTGTAGGTACCTGTCATCCTACTGTCCTGCCTATAGGATCTGATCCTATAAATTTGTCCCATATGAACTTGTAGTTGCCATGTGATTTACCTACACTCTTCTGCTAAGCGCATCTGCAACCCTGTTCTCCTTACCCTTAATGTACCTGATCTCGAAGTCAAATGCATTGAGTGTGGTGTTGTCACTATGATCAACACCCTCCAATATTTTTCTCACACTTGATGTTTGGAGCCTACTGAGAATCTTACATTCTGTCATCCTATGGCCACTCCATGGTTGTTTGATGTTTTGTAAAATGTTTAAGCCTTCTTCCTAGTTTTAATTGTTAAGTCACTTGCATGCACATGCTTAGTATTTTATGAGTTCATGAGAAGAATTCCTTCATGCAGGATTCAAAAAGCATGGCCCCATCCATCAAGAGAATGGTTGTGCAATGTTCAACTCATGTCGACAGTCAGTGCACACTTTCATTGACAGTCTCCCTCAACTTGGTTGCAATTGTACTTCTATTTTGTGAGTGTTCTCAACTGTCTCTTTTGTGTGCCTATGTATTCATAATTGTTTCATTCACTTTCATGGTTTTCACTCTTTCTTTTTTTTTTCCTTAACAAGTGTCATACTCATGTTATCTTCACTCTGGCATGTGTTTCCTTCAATTTCTTTAACTTTTGCAAGTGTTGCTTTATAATTGTTGCAAGGTGTGATTTTTTTCATGAGTCCTAGGCATTCCCTTGGCTTTCATCAATGGGAGTTAATATTGGATGAGTTTGTCTCTTTTACTCTATTGGTCTCACACTTAGCTATTTTGAAGCCCTTTCTTGGTCCTACTATTTAGCGCAAGTTGTAGAGGCATTAGCCTTCTTACTATATAATGAGCATAACTTATCCATGAGCCTCACTGACTCATCTTTTCTCCCATACTTATGCACTAAGTCTTTTCTAAGGTATCATACCTCTCATAGTGAATTACTACTCCCTAAGGATAAGTTACATAGCCTTGTGTTTCCTCCCTCAGTGAAAAGCGCATTCCAGATGAACAAGTAGCCATTGTTGAAAAGAATTGTGCCCTTCTAGACCTGAGCTCACTTCAAAACAATGAAGTGAACTTTAAAACAATGAAGCGAACTTCGAAAAAATGAATCACACTTAGAAAAATGAGCACACTTTAAACGCTCACTGGCTCAGTGAAAAAAACACACTTTAGAAGAACAAGGACCTTCTCTCCTATAAAAAGTGCATTCTAGACAAACATGGGCCTTCTTTCCTTAAAATAGCACACTCTGAGAACTTGGGCACACTTCAAAACCATGATCGCACTTTGAAACTATGAGAACACTCCTTCAACATGAATACATTATCTGTCTTAGAGCACATGTTGCACTAATAAAGCATGAAGCTTGAGTGCACTCCTTCAACATGAAGAATTATGCCCTCTTAGAGATCATGTCACACTCATGAAGCACAAAACTTCATCCTTCCTTTGAGTGCATGTTGCACTCATGAAACACGAAGTTTGAGTGCACTCCTTCAACACAAAGAAATGCGCCCTCTTTAAGCGCACGAGCACACCTTGAAGGTTTGAATGTTTTCCCTTCATCCCTTTAGCATGCACCATTGCACCCTCCTTTTCCTTGAGCATATGAGTGCACCTTGAAGGCTTGAAGGCTCAAAAATTCACTCCTTCATCTCTTCGGAGTGTGCCCTATTTTTATTTTTGAGCTCATGTACGCACCTTGAAGGTTTGAAGGCCTAAAAAGCCTCACTCCTTCGTCTCTTCGGGGTGCACCCTTGTACCCTGTGAGCTCTCTCTCTCTTTCTTGAGAACACAAGTGCACCTTTAAAGCCTCTTGTGAACTTTGATGAGTTTTATTGTGCCCTCCAAATCAAGACTTCTTATTTTAACCCTCTAATAGGCCTATCATGAGAACATAATTCCATGAGCTAGGTAGTGATAAGATATATGTGTTAAACTGATTTTTCCTCATTATGAATTATTTTCATTCATAGGAGTACCATCTCAACATGATAAGGTGATGCTCAAGAGTAGATAGCAAGGAGAAAGAATAAAGAAACAACTACAAAGAAGAAAAACAAAAGAGAGTTATCAAGGAGATATGAATCAGATCATGGATCGAAACAGAAAAAAGACATTGCATGATGACTCAAAGGATTCCAATGTTGATCCAAGACCCTGTGGATATTCCATGAAGATAAAGCATAGATTAGATCTATCATCAAGAATGCAAGATGAAGTAGCAAGGAAGATGGCTTTCCATTGCCACCTCATCATGAAGTCTATGTCATGATTTCCAAGTTGTAACTTGCACAAGTGTCATCATAGTGGTCAATGTATGTCCATGTGTCATGCAACATCATCATGTGGAGTGTAATGATGTATTTTCAAAGAAAAGGAAAAAATGTAATGTGTGGAGTCCAAGATTCATATGTGTAACATGAAGAGTCACATAGTCATATATGGACAAAGATTGTATAGAAGTCCAAAATTCATTTAGAAGTTCGAGGATTGTTTAGAAGTCTAAAGGACACATTAGAAGTTCAAGAGTCATGAGGATATTAAAGTTCATTCCTCTTGTTATAAAAGAAACCTTATAACTCAATCAAAGGGCTTTTGGAGGCTTAGGTTCTGGAGAGCTAGTCTTGGCTTCTCTACTTAGCATAGGAGGGAAAAATGTTCTTTGTAGAAGCAAGAAGTGACTTAGTGTTCCACTATTGGAACTAGTGTTCACCATTGAAATTTATGTACTTGGATCTTTCACCTTATAATTGAAGCTCTATGAGCTAACACATTTTCATGCATGTATCACAAATGTTTTAAGATTATTCTTGGATGCTTACGATATATGTTGTGTTCATATGAACTGGAGAAATTTAACTATTTCGGTGGCTTCCATAATCATCTTGTTGAATTTGTGTTGTATTCACCTTAATATCGTTGTGTGAACTCTTTTTTTTTAAATATTTTCAAGCTCTCATGTGCCTCTTCTAGGATAGTACTATTAGTTTCCTCTTAGAGACTCACTTTTTTTTCTCCCCTCATGAATGTTCCCTTTTACATCCTACAATTGGTGCTTCACAGTTTCAGCTTACTTTCTTATTCAAGGTTTATGTACAAATTCTCTTATTTCATCCTTTGAAACCAAGGCAAACCTTTGCATTATGGTGGTCGGAACAATACTCTAGATGGAACTCCTACTCCAAATAGTGTGATGTCTAATTGGGGCTTCACAGCGAGGAGACCCCTTATGTGTTGGAAGTATCCAGCAATATAAACAAGTGGCCAATCATATAGCTTGGTTGGAATTCAAATTAGGTCGGTCAAACAAGTATCTCATCCCAACCCGCTGTGATCACTCATCAACACAAACCTCCTACCAAGTAGTTCCTCCACATCTTCAATGCATGAATGAGTTGCCAATTGAATATCATGCATCACAGAATTCTTATTATTCTCATTTAGTTTCCTTGAATCTTAGAATACCACCTGCCCCTGCTGCACCAGGGCTCCACCAAGTCCTCTTTTACAAACATATGTACACACCACAAATTCTTTATCTAGATTTGCAATCTTTAGAACTAGAGAATTTGTAAGCAACTACTTCAACTGCTCAAAACTAGTTGCATATTCCTCTCTCCATTCAAACTTATTTCCTTTCCTTTGCAAGGATGTAATAAGATATGCAATCCATGAGAAATTCCTAATGAAACTCCTATAATAACCTGCTAACCCCATGAATGATCTAACTTCATACACATTCCTAGGAGTTGCCCATTTGATGATAGCTATGATGTTTTTCGGATGCACTATTATGCCTTCTTTGGAAACAATATGTCCCAAGTAATGTACCTCTTTCTGAAAGAAACTTCACTTACTAAGGTTGGCATAAAACTAATGCTTTCTTAGCAATCTCAATACTATTGCTATGTTTTTTGCATGCACTTCCTCATTTTTAGAATATATCAATATATCATCAATGAATACTATCGCAAACTTGACTTGATAAGGATGCAACACACTATTCATCAAACACATGAAAGTAGTTGGAGAATTAGTTAAACCAAAAGGAACTACAACAAAGTCATAATGCCCATACTTGGTGTAGAAAGAAATCTTGTAAATGTCTTATTCTTTGATGTGTACCTGATGATATCCTTATCTCAAATCAATATTTGAGAACATTTTTGTTCCTTTCAATTGATCAAACAAGTCATCAATTTGTGGCAAAAGGGTACTTGTTCTTGATCGTTACCTTGTTCGGTTGTATGTAATCAATACATTACCTAAGAATACCATCCTTCTTCTTCACAAACAACACTGGTGCACCCTAAGGAGACAAAATTGGCCTAATGTATCACTTATCAAGAATTTCATTTAACTACGACTTCATTTGAACTAAATCTGGAGTGCTCAACCTTTAAGGTTCCTTTCATGTTGGTGCCACCTCTGGTACCAACTCAGTAGAGAAATTGACTTCCCTGTGAGGTGGTAACTCTAAAATATTTGTTGGAAATACATCTTGAAACTATTGTAAAAACGGATGCCTCTTCAATACTTCTACATCCTCAACATCCTTATCTTTATCACTAGAAAAATGCATCGTGAATAATACACACCTTTTCCTACAACTGTGTTTTTCCTGCATAAATGTAAACATTCTTACTAATTTAGAATTCTCCTTACCCTTCAGATTCCCTTCTCTCCATCATCATCCATACACTCAATAGCCTTCTCATAACAATCCACCTTAGTCCTGTGAAGGTACAACCAATCCATACCCAGAAGCATACTATATGATCCCAATGGAAACACATTAATTTTTGTTGATGTAGACATATTGTTCAACTCAAATGCACTACCTATTACCCAATGATGAACTCTTTTCTTAAAACCTGTAGCCAACTGCACCAACCAAGACTTTGCATGAACTTCTTTTCTCAAACCACACTTATCCACTAGGTCAAGATTAACATAACTATAATTAGATTTAGCGTCAATCAAAATAGAAACAACTCAATCACAAAGCTTACCTTCCATCTTAAGTATGGGTTCTTGGTGATCCACTTGGTTGTTGTCAAATGTTGTGTAGATCCAAGGAATTCTTTTTTCCAACATCCCCAACTATCTGCACCTCCTAAACACTATAGGTTTTAGGTCTACCACCCTGATACAACGAACAATCCTTCATGCAACGATGATCCTTGCCACATATCCAACACTATAAAGGCCCACTACATCTGTTCTACTACTCTCCAGGCTGAGATCCATGTCCCTTCTTAATTGCATTAAATTTCTTGTAAGGAGAAACATTTTCCTTCTCACCCGCATCCTGAGGTCTTCCCTGCTTTAGTGTCAACTTTCCTTTAGTCTTGTCATTCCGTTTCCAACATTTCTTAGACTTGATCTTATGCTTCGATTTCTCATAACAATGTTTCAAATTTCCAATCATTTCTTCCAGTGACTGAGGCTCATCATGTTCAATCTTATCCTTAAATTCTAATGGCATTCGACTGAAAATCTTTGAACTTTTGTCTTATCATACTTGAGGTAAGGCACATACATCAACAATTATAGGAACTTAGTCATGTACTCTTCATCTTACATAGATCTTATCTTCAACTTATAGAACTCCTTGGAATTTACGTCATAGTAACTCTTGACAAGTATTTCTTCTTGAAGGGTATCTTGAATTCATTCCAACTCAAACCCTTTGTCTTGATGTCTCTGACATGCTTCACATCTTCCCACTAGATGTTTGTTTTCCCTTTGAGGCTGAAAATAGCTATCTTGGCCTTCATGTTATCTCTATAATCATGCACCTCAAATAAATTCTTCATTCCAAACAAATATTCCTATGCATCTTTCGGCTTCTTCAAATCTCCATCAAATGTAGGTGGCTTGGATTTCTTGAACTCATCTAGAAAATATCCCCTCTCACTCCTCCTGTAAGGATGATAGCGATGATGACCATGATACCTGTCTGAACCAAAATTAGAATAGATCTTGTAGCCGCTTCTTGTCATATCGGGGGTATCCATGAGCCTACCATCTCTGACTGTGTCATCCTTGTTTGATCTATGCCCTCCATGAGACTTGCTACCAAATGCTACACTAGTCGTGTCCTCCTATCCATAACTGATTCATGGTTGTCCCTATCTTTGTAAATCTAAAAAAATCTAAAGGATAACTGCATTGTCTTATGCTTTCTTTTCATGTGCCCTGGAAAGTCTTTCCTGTGAATAAATGATTCTACCATTATCTACTTTGCAACTTTTGATTTATGTCTTTATACTTCCCAAGGTGTCTTCTATGTCAAGATATTACTCATCTTTGCGATGCTCATCTGATCTATAAGGAGAGTCATGTGAATTGTAATCCACCATTTATCTATTCATCTTTGATCTTCTTCTTCCTACAAACATACCATGTAAAATAACCAAATATAAACATAATCAACATACCTCAGTGAAGTTTAGGGGAGACTATCTCGTCTACAAAATCAGTCCAGATTAACACGACAGGACACACACAAACATAGAGATAATCATATCAATATACTAACATCATTCATGATAACACTAACTGCATACAATGACCTCATGCATGATAACCAAAACCATGACAATTCGTGCATAACGACGTGCATCTAGCCCATCCAGTCTAAGTATTTGAACCACGCTCTTATAGAAATTTCTAACCCGCCCCTCCCATGTGTACCCAATTTAATTGGCTAGCCAGGGTAAACATGAGATGAGGGCTACTATGACATCAATCAACCTCCTAAGTACAATTAAGGAAGTGGAGTCGAGAAACTGGTACTTTACTAACCTTTCTTAGGGGCTACAAGACAATGAAGAGATAAACAACCACTCCAAGACCAAACCCTGCATTGGATTGATTTTTAGTGACCTAGACCCACAACTACATGCATGGCAAGGCCTCCATGAAGTTATAGGCTTCCAACCACATGCATAAGCCTTCAACGGTGCAATTATAACTTAAAAATTATAGTTCAGAGGGTGCATCCCTTTATTCTAAGCCACCATTTCAAGTTAGCCTCTAGACCACTACCCAAAACTCAATGAAACTTTCTATAACGATAAATAACATCAGGACAAATCCATTCATACAAAAATTGATCGAGTACTTGACCTAACTAGGCCTCACCATGACAACCATTTCATCAAACACATATTGAACATGTGATCTACAAGTCATGAATGCATATCTAAAAAAAGGAGTCTGAAACTTATATGAGAATCACCAATAAGGTCTAATTGCCTCTCATATTAGCTGCAATAACATTTTTTATCTCATGCATTCATTAACCATTCATCAACTAATCAAAACATATCAAGAGCCATAGCTAGAAATTGTTTTGGAACCATACTATTGTTGGCATTATGACACAAGTGTTGTCCTTGATGGCAACTCACTCAGATGACAGATCATAGTTCAGTAGGTTAAGAGCACAAAGTTCAGATCAGAATGAGGAAAGAGAGGTATACGTAGGTTCACCATTGGCCAAGCCGCATATACACGCGTGTTCTATTAGTGTCAGTCTTTGCAGCCTTCCTCCAGTGATCAAACATGCTCTTACAAAGTGATTTTAAGGTGTCAAGGTCAAATTTTGTCATTTCAGTGAGTGTTCAAGCAAATTTTGGTCACTAGCCATTAGGTCTATGGTTTTCTTTCACTCCTTTCAAAGTTGTCCAAATGTCGGTCCATGTCACCATTCAGCTGAGTGTACCATCATTCAGAGGGTTGTCATCATCATGTTAGGTTCCAATAAGTCATTTTACACCTTGTTCATGCTTCAGTTGCGCGTAGGTAAGATTCATTTCCCTCTCCTAGGGTTTTGAAGGTAATATCTCTTGGATGGTCAAAGCATCATAAAAACTTGTATCTTGATGTTCATACACCTTCCCCTATCCTTAATGTACCTTATTAAACATTTCCCATCACTGAGATCCCTCAAATTCCTCATTTTTTCACAAACCTTAGTTTCTTGCTACAACTTGACCATTTTCTAGGCTAGGCCGGTGTTTTTCCCTTTTGGACCTCCTCCCCTCATTCAATCTTTGAAATTCCACTTTCCCCTGCTTCCTAGCATCCCTCCCTACTTTCAAAAATTTTCTCAATAATTTAGAAGCCCTTTATCCCCTTCATTTCACTTCATTTCGACAAATCCCCTGTTCCACACATCGGGATAAGTTTTACTCCAATGATGTTTCTGAGCAATAAAAGATGAATTTTAGAAAACGGAGAGAGGTTTTCATCCATAATAGGCCAAGGAAGAAAAAAATCCTTCACGTTTTACATAGGTTTCATGGTTTTAGAGACATGTCAAAAATACAGGTGCCTCGGGAGATTTGATGCACCTCTGAAGTGACCTTGGAAAAATCAAGTTTTCTCCTAGCTTGGTTGGCAAAATGACTTGCTTGATGAGTCATATGCTAACTAAACACAAATATCTTTCCAATGAGTTATTAAGCACTTGATTTGGAGTTGAGGAAGACCTTCAAACGCTGACTGCAACAGCACTCTGCCTTTAGGCAGCCTCATTTGGCACATTTTTACCAGTCTTGGGAGATTTGATTTTTGACAAGGAAAATGAAATCCAAATTGAAACATTCTAGTTGGGCTGGAAAGTATACTCAATAAGCTTATCAACGAGCTATCTTGCACCCAATTTGGACACCAGGAAGGCCTCCAACAGTCTTCTGAAAAAAGGCGCGACGCACCTGGGTAGCCGTGTGGCGCACTCAGTGTTCGCACCTTAAACATAGAAAAAGTGCATTTAGGTCGACTGGATGCATGACCAATAGGTGCGGGATTGCAGACAATACTAAGAGAGAGTGCGGAACTAGAAAGTTTTGAGCAAAAATAGACTTTTTCTGCCCAATGCGCCGCACCACGTGGCGCTCGCTTTTGATAGAAGCCTCCAAATCACAAAAACTCAGCATCTTTGGATTTAGCATGAAAAATTATGCTTGCTTACCAATGGCCAAGAAATTTGGGCGGGTTTTGAGCCCTCAAAAAGGTCAAAATCACTCAAGAAATGACCTTACTACCCCTATTTTGACGCACAGGAAGCAGTGTTGGGAGAACTGAATTTTGTAGGGGCAAATGGAGGTTAAATTGAAAAATTACACTTGGGTTGGAAATTAGATAGGTATACCTTTCCAACAAGTACACTTGGAGATAATTGGGACATCGGTAAGACCTCCAAAAATTGGTCCAAACAGGTGCTACGCATAGAGAATTTGGCACGGCGCATAGAGGAAAAATTGTCAGTTTGACCAAGTATTGCTTTGTTTCTCGCCCAGTTTTGGCTAGTTTGACTTTTTCACTTTCTTAATGACAAATTGTGATGTACTTTCATGTACATTGATGGATCATGATGTAAATATGTCAAATTTTCACTTGGTTAGGTAGATTCATCAATTAAAAAATTGTTTGTAACTAAATGAATTAGTTCCCTAGTTTATAGAGGCAAGCTGTTCCACTGCCTAATTTGTAGTTCTCAGTTTAGAATTAGTTGGAATAGCTCCTAAACATGTGAGCTCGACCCCTAGAGGCAAGGATGAGCTATGCTTTGTCTATATTATGTATTTTTTCAGTCATTGGCATGGTTGGACTCTTGAGAAAGCCTAAAGCTTCATTGTACACTCACATCAGTATTTTGGCTAAGGAATTGAGACCAGGATTTACAGCATTCTTTGGGATCCTTGTGGCATTTGTTTTGGTACAATGCTTTCTTATGTATTTGTGAATTTATTCATGTGTTATGTGTATCATTTCTCTCTTATTTCTTCTCAACTAAAACAAACAAGAGTGTAAGTAGAATACATTGAAATCACAGTGCTCTACTTGAAGTTTACTTTAGTTTTTTGATGTTTTCCACTGTTTGGAGAGGATCCATGGCTTCCCTTGCCCTCTTCAACTCCTCCTCAGTCTAATCTATCCATCTACACTACTGTGCAAAAAAATACTATGCATTGGTTACTTTTGGACCCCATTTCTCACGATTGTATCGTCGTAGTATAGGAATTTCATGTGTACCAGATCTATGATCAAAATTTTCGTGCTTCGCATGCTCCTACATTAAAAAATACCGGCGAAACGACTGCATACTTATTGTTCAACCATGTGATTTATAGGTTTGATGTTCCACAAGAAATAGTAACGGATCATGGGAATCACTTTCAAAATCATATGATAACTGAATTAGCTACCAAATTGGGACTTTCACATGAAAATTACACTCCCTATTATCCTCAGTCTAACAAACAATTTGAGGAAATTAAAAAATTCATGAAGAATATGCTTCAACGTATGATATGGGTCCATAAATCAAACTAGAACTTGCTTCCCTTTGTTTCCATATAGGCATATTGAACCTCAATTAGGATTGCTACTGGATTGACACCCTTTAGTTGGTGTATGATCTTGAAGCAATCCTCGCCATCAAATCCGAAATTCCATCGCTGAAAATAGCTATCAAACTTCTTCCTGCTACTTCTGCACAGGAGGAACGTCTTTTACATCTAACTCGTCTGGATGAAACCCGACACAATGTCGCATTAGCCAATGAAGCCCATAAAATATGCATCAAAGTGCAATATGACAAAAGTGTCAATCTTAGAATCTTCTCGAAAGGATATCTAGTTCTCTTATATGACTAGGAGGATGTCAAAGTAAGATGAGGGAAGTTACAGCCTATATGGTTGGGCCCTTACATTTTCAAGCGAGTCCTTGCAAAAGTGGCTTATGAGTTAGTAGAGCTCGATGGAGCTCCGTTGGTGCAGCCTAGAAATGGGTTCTACCTCAAAAAATACTATTCTTGATCCCATGTATGGTACACTATGTACATACTATCTATAGGTGTGTTGAGTGTGTTTGCAGTGTATTTTTCAAAGTTTCCCATGGTTTCTATTGATTATGTTTACTTTTGGATTACATACGTCGACCTTTCTCAAACTGTATATTGGTTATGCCGATGGTGCTAGCCATAGTACTCAAAACCTATCCTCTGCAACATGGGTTATCTTTTCTCTGAATGGTGATGTAGTGAGTATGCAATGGATTTGTGTTGGTCACTCAACTACCAATATCATTGAGTATAACACATTAGTTGAGATGCTTTCTAATTTTATTTCACATGGTATCCATTGTATATTCATCAAGCTTGACTCACAGCTCGTAGTACTACACCTTACAAACATCTATTCAATGAGAAATCTTACCATCCTTTGCATGGTTTTGATAGTGTGTCCCTTGGACATACATTACAATTTCATACAATATGAACATATTTCTAGAAATAGGAACACATTAATATATGCCTTAGCTAATTTTGTTTTAGATCGACATTTGAAAAGAATGTAAAGAACTTTCAATTCACATCACATCATATTGA